>CM070092.1:13630857-13723357 GCA_036178185.1 Liparis tanakae
TTCCTGAATCAGGGACCGGGCAGCTTCTCTCACTTTGAACTGTAATATAACAACGAGAGGAGGAAAGGCAGCAAGGAAGTGTCGGGATTTTTTAAATATGAGTGATCCGGATTCCTGGGATCCCGGGTTTTAAAAGGTTCGAACCCCTCTGACAGACACACTGTCCTGGGAGCGATTCCATCTCAGCGGGATGACGAAGCAGAGCCATCGCAACCGGGTCGGACTGCGTTCGCTCCGCAACATATCTGCATGAAACTTCACTGTGGAAATGGACTCCGCCGTCAGCCAGCAGCCATCATCAATACATGTGTTGATATCGTGTGTCGTGACCCCTGGATGTTGTGAACTTGACCTCCACATCACCTTGGATTCTTTTGATCCAACCACATGTTATCCGCTTCGATCGGAGGCTTCAACAGGGGCATCGAGTGAAGACCGCGTTGGTTTGAAGAAGCGGCCTCTCCGTCCCGTCTTTCCTCCGCCTCACCAGGTTTTATTTATAGACTCTGAAATTGCAGAGGAGGAGACGGAGGGAGAGACGGTATTACAACTTGAGGACAGTCTGCTGCCTGAAGGAGGAACACACTCTCCTCGTCTCTTTTTAGCTTTTTAGCTATTTTACCCACTTCTCTCCCCCTTTTCGTTTTCACTCTTCCTCTCCACCGTGAAGTCTTCCTCAGCTCCTCTCTGAGCCAGTTTTAAAGACTCCAAATGTGAAGAATACAACTCTGTCTGGGTAAACGGCGCCGACAGGACCCTTCCTTCTCGCACTCTGTCTAGTGAACCCTTTTATCGGCGGGCTCCATGTTTTTTGTTTTGTTTCCGCGGTCACAATCTTCTTCCTCTTTACTGAACACGTAGAATACAAGCAGATATTCAATCCCAGCACGGACTCTGATGAGCAAAAACAAAACACGAAGGTGGGTTTTGAGGATCTACTTGGTGTAACTGGATATTTCCTATTGGGAAGAGAAGGACACGTCTCAGACCGGTCACTGAGCTTGATGAACCTTTTTCTGTGAAGACAGTGTCTCGTCTCCTTCCTTTCTCCTCACCTACAGTCCTGATGGCGTTCGGTTGTTCCTCGTACGAGACTGGTGTCACGCCTTTACCTGTCCCCTCACCCACCGGTGTCACAAAGTGAATTTACTGAGGACACAAACACACCTCACAACTGGAACCTCTGTGCTTTGAGTCCCAGTGTTGGTCAGGTGTAACTCTTTAAATATGTCCCTTAAACCAACAGTCCCTAGACACACACACACACACACACATGAAATGTGGCGCCACATGACGGGAGCTTGTCTTGCAGACACAAAACACTGAACTGAAAATGCAGCAGATCACACGTGTCTTTGTTAATAGTGACCCCACATGGAGGATGACCTACTGCTATATGAAATATACTGGTGACTAGTATAGCATGACAAACAGGTATGGAGAAGAGCATATTTGCACAGCACCCAAAAAATAAATCCTACCTTTTTTTGAAGCCTATTTAACCCAGCTTTGATTTCCAGGTTTAGCCAGCAATGAAACTATCAACTATCTGGGTTTTATAGGGATTAAAAAAATGTACAAAACAATCTATTTTATCTCGTTGTTGCGTAAATCTGCTCATGTTGGTATATTGTAAGCTACACTGGTGTGAATCACCGGTGAATTGTACAGAACTAGTACGAGTAAACACTGGTTTTTATTTTGTCTTCTGGGCTAAATCAGCCATCTTGTCAAATCGGAGGAGGAAAAAAATTAAATAAAAAGAATAACGAAATGAAAAATCAGGCTGTCCACGTGTTTTATCCCTGATGGAGATTTATTTGAAATCATTACATTTCAGGTTTCTAAATACCGATTTTTTTATTTATTTCAACCAAAGATGAGACTCCCCTGGTTGTGTCTGCAGGTGGAGGATGCAAGAGGCCGGTGTGAGAGGAGCAAGACGTACAGAAACTGTAGGGATTTCTCAGGAAATATAAATATTGGAACATTACTGAAAAACTGCATTCAGCGAGAGTCAAAGCCGTAACACATTATCTACGACAGATTTTTAAATATAACGATCACCACATGTAACGGCCACAGGGACTCAATGTTACTCTCAATGATTTTGATAACTTTACATGTATTTAAAGCAAAATCTCAACATAATTGAACCCTCCTGTTACCTTTGGGGTCAATTTGACCCCATTCAATGTTTGACGTCTCTAAAAACATTATTGATATAGTTATTTCTCTTCATATTTCATGACTTTTCCTAATTTTTGGGGGACAACTGGGAAAACATAAAATTCACATGATGATATGTTTTCAATGTCCTGTACAATTTGACCCCAGGCTGTTTTTTGCTATGTAAAACATAAGAAATATATACTTTTTTATTCATTTAAAGGGTTATTTAGGTAGTCAACAAACAAACATAAAGTACCTCACACTTGGTAAACAATATTAATCTAATCATTTTCTGGAGGTTTTATTTGCTGGGGTCAAAGAAGGTAAAGGATGTTATACATCTGAAGGTAACAGGAGGGTTAAGAGCTACGGTGTTTAACAGGACATAGTATTACAGATTTAGAGACATTTATCAGAACACTTTTCTATACACTCCCCCAGTGCTTGACAGCGTTTGTGCCCCTGACCCTCAGCGTGACAGCAGCAGTAGCACGCCTCCGGTCAGCAGCAGCAGCGCGGTGTGTATGTGGAGGGACTCGGCTCCACTGTAGTTGCACAAGTTAAAGTTGCAGCAGTTGACACTGTTTCCATTTCCGCTCGCGTCGATTGTGGAGGATGAGGAAGCTCCTAAGCACGTGGCCTCACTGGAACACAACTTTGAAATAACCTTTGCATTTCCTAAACACACACACACACACACACACACAGACAGCAGGGTATTAGACTTGTACAGTTATTTCCTGAGTTGTAAGGACTTATAGGACCAGCGCTGTAATGACTCTCCAACTACTTAAAAAATAAAATAATAATAATAATAATAATAATAATAATAATAATAATAATAACAATATTAACTTTATTTATATAGCACCTTTAAAAACAATGTTTACAAAGTGCTCCACAGAGAGTCAAAGCAAAACAAGTGGAATAGTAAGAAACCAATATTACATTTTAAAGTATATATTAAATAAAAAATTACAAATAAATTACAAATACATTAAAAACAGACAAACTAAATTAGGGGAACCAGAGTCCTTCATAAAAAGACTAGATCACTTAAAAGCTGTTCTATAAAAATGGGTTTTAAGAAGTGATTTAAAAGAAGTTACTGATTCTGCGAGAAATTCCATAAGACATTTTATAGATACTGGATTACAAAAATGTAGACGTTGTTAACATGACCAGGGGGAGGATGTTGCGTTATCTTTGGTACCTAAAGTGTCGACGATAGTCATGCATATGTCCTGGGGCGCCTGACACACCTGGGTGGTGTTGTTGTTGTTGCATTTGGCATTGGTAGCAGAGGAACTGCACACGTAGCACGTCAGTGACAGCCCTGCAGAGACGAGGGGCGGAGATGAGATCAGCCAGTTCACAGCCTGTCCTAGACTATTATGGGATCTGATCCTTTTGCTGTATTTTTGATAAAAATGAAGATATTTCTGATAATTCAATGATTCCAGGTTGTTCCTTTTCTAACAAGCATTCAGAGTCACAATGAGGCTCCGGATTGCTCCGGAATTAACTTTTGGTAGACTGGGAAATATTAGAAATGTTCATTCTACAAGAAAAGAAAATGGAGGAAGAAATTTATACAACAGCTGACAGCTGACAGGTTTATGATACACAATGTAGGTATAAATAAAAATATATAATATAAATAGAAATTCCTCAAACTAGAAAGACGGGTACTCCCAAAGACAACGTTGTCAAAACATGTTCAGCTTAATTATTTATTTACTATAACAAGTGCAGTGAAGCAGAACGCATACTCTTCCTCTCATTCGGGTTATTGCTGTGCTCCTTTTTGTCACGGGTCTTGGATCAAAATAAATAAATATATCGTTAAAAATGAACCCAGATTTATTCTGACGGCTAGAAAACCCCAAGACTTGAATTAGACAAACCATCATAAAAAAAGATTATTTCTGTAATTCTCAAGTGTACAATTCAATTAAACTTTTATGTCAGTTACATATTTACAATCTTACTACAGGCACTGAAACCATGCTCACCACCTGACAGTTAATTAATAAGTTAATTAATAATCAATTGTTGAATCAGCACCCAAGCTGCTCTGATAATAAATCCCCTCTCATCTCTTACCGGCCTTGTACGGGTCAGAGGTCATTCTACCTACCTGGTGAGACGAGCGAGAGGAGCAGGACGATGAGCAGCATCTTCACGTCCGTTCTCCACCTGAACCTTCCGGCTGTGCAACCCGGCGAGGGATCGGCATTCCTAGATCTCGCTGTGGTTTCACAGATACCCGTCCTTCATGTATCGTCCGCCAATCACAAACACCGTGTGGCTTCTGGAGTCGGGCCTCCCTTCACTGCAACATGTGCGTCTGATAAATATTAGTTATGTCATGTACAGCTCAAGCTGGATATACGTGAGTCATGCCTCTCAATCCTGTCTCATAACAAGCTTATAGGAGAGTACATAGGTAACAAAAACAGAGAGGAAGTTTAGACATGAAAGTGGCTGTGATCAATATATATATATATATATATATATCAGGAGATAAGCCGTTACAAGTAGACTATATATATATATATATGTGTGTGTGTGTGTGTGTGTGTGTGTACTGTATTTTTTCTGTTCAAATGACGAAAAGAGTAATGAACCTACAGAAAGTGATCACCTGAATCTGCTGCTCCCCCTCTTCCACCTGGTGTTACTAGACATGTGTGACTATCTGTGATTATACTGAACATTATACATTATGTGTCTAAATCATCTTATAACACAATAGCCATCTTGTAACACATAGCATAAGATTCCATGTTCGTGAATGAAGGTGACATCATCCTCATACCTGTCACACCACTGTCCAGTGTGAACAGAGGAAAGCACCAGTACACACCGAGTACACACCCAGTACACACCCAGTACACAACCAGTTCACACGGAGCACAGATTAAAGCACCAACGTCCTGAATAGAAACCAGTCCAGGAATGCCATACATACCAGTTTGCTGTCTTTGACGCCTGATGGCATGTTCTGATGGACACACTGGCACGCACACACGCCAATCCACACACCACGTGCTTTCCTCCAAATGTGCTGACACTTTAACGGCAGTTACATTTTTATTTGTATTTCATAATAATACAAAAAACAAGCAGGTTGCATTGCTCAAACAATGAAAAGTAAAAATGTATTTAAAAAATCCTTTGAGGTTCATTCAAATTCAAATAATTCTACAGCTCAAGCAGTTCAGTCAGCGAATAATGAAAGCATTAGTGCAGGCATCGGTGTAACATGATCACAACAAACAGCTTAATAAAATAGTTAATTTACAGTGCTGTGTTTATACCTTCTGTAGACAAATGTGTATCGTACCACGTGACGCTGAATGAAAGGGAACAAACCGACACTTCCGTTAAGCAGCTATATCGTATGTTGTAGGTCAAAATACAATGGAGGGACTTCAGACACACGGCATCAGGATGTTTGAGTGAACTTGCTGATGATATTGGGTCTCTTTTTACATGTTAACAATACAAGGTCAATGTGGAGAAAATAATGCTACAGTAAAGTGGAACTCTATATGTCATACACAGGGGTGAACATGGAGGATGACAACGTCCCAAAGTTACTCTGTCTAATGATAATCTGGATATGACTACATTAAATATAGACAACAGGTGACATGGACCTTCGACCTGCAGGACAACCCGATCGGACTAGCGACGAAGCCACACAAGTCATCAGGTGTTGTATGTTCTCGATGAAGAGGAGCGAGGGCTTCTCGTCGCGTCCATGTTGCACCTGTACGTCTCTCGTTACACGCTTGTGCTGCAAAGCCATGCAATGTTCAAACCAGCGGACATCACTTTGACTTCTAGTCAGGATCCCAAAGATTTCAAATGAAACACAAATGTTGCGCTGAATCGGGATAATTGTGCAAAGTCATTTTCATTCGATGTAATAGTGCACAACCGTAATAAGCGTAAAACATCACATAGCCTTCTGTGCCTTTATTAGAAGGCCGTCCCAGGGAACAAGCACACATTGTATATGTATAAATTCATACAGGAAAATCTCTCATTCAAAGGACAAATCGTGGTTGGTAAGGGGAGAATGGAGCGAACGCACAATACGACTGCCGGTACGATGCTGTCGTGTTTCTGCGTGTGCAGCCGAGTGTCCGTCGGGTAAAGGAGGGAAGCTTCATCGATGCCGAGTGAAAAGCAGCAGCACCAAGAGTGTACAGCGGCGAGGAGTCGGAGGCAGAACAACTCATCTTGGTTTGAAGCGGCCGTGGCGCACATGGCCGAGTGTCCCGCCTGAGCCGCCATTGCTCATCTTCAACGTTGTGTGTGTGTTTGTGTGTGTGTGTGTGTGTGTGTGTGTGTGTGTGTTTGTGCATTCATGTCTGAAAAAAGAGGAAGGAGAGGAACGTGTCTTCTCCTCATTGAGTCTTTAGTTTCTTGCTGTGGGTCCCAGACTCTCGCCTCCTGGCCTTGTGGGCGTAGCGCCTAATGGAGATAGGCGATGAAGGCAGAGTTATATCACACAAGGCCAGACAAAAGTCCATTAAGTGCTGAACAGACCCTGAAGGATCTATGGGAAACTCAGCAGCCGCAAAGAAGCTTGTTGTGTTTCCCAAACATCCTTTGATACAGTATCTTTGAAGATGAACGAGCAGGGCTCCAGTCGAGATTGTCCTTCCCGTGCTAATATCGGGATTAAGGAGTAAGGACAGACAGTAATAATCTATCTATCAACCATAGCGATCGATTTTATAACATCAAACTAATCATTGCATAATATTTCAAGGTTCAAGGTCTTTTATTTGCCATGTGTGCCCAGACCAACAGTCCGGACACATTGGACTTGTTCTGCACGGCTCTCCGAGTCAGCAGAGGTACAGACACACTATAATAATAATAATACTCTTAAATAGCTCTTATTATGGTACTTTTGTAGTTTGACTATGTTGAGGAAATGTTACTTTCTGTATTCTTGTGGTTCTTAGTTTGTACTCTAGGTTGATGCACTTATTGTAAGTCGCTTTGGCTAAATGACATGTAATGTAATAATAAGATAAAATATGAAAAACACACTGTACATAAGGTGGATACAGTATTAAGTACAGTTTTTTTTAAACAGATTATCAACATAAAAAAGGAGAGGGCAGAGGTTAATAAATAGATAAATAGGCTAGTGCTGAGTGCTGCTCCTAGCTTGTGAAAAGAAAGAGAGGAAATTGCACATTTTGTCAGATAGCACACATTTTTGAATAGTTCTGTTTTGCGATCAGTCTGACTGGCAGGGAAGAAGCTATTAAAAAAACTTGTTCTGTGGGTGACGTTTAGGTTTGAGGACACGCCTGAGACCAACAATGCTGAGTCCAACAAGGCAAACAAGTGGTATTGAGATTCGACTCAAGTAACACACCCCTGTGATGTAAAGAAGTCAAACAAATTCTACTTGATACACATCTGCCTCTCAGATTCATGGTGTCTAATGTGTTTGGTGGTGACATCAGTCGGGCCTTTAAAAAGAAACATGGGGTCCAACACTGGAATATGTTTTGTAGGATTTGAGTGGATTGTCCCACCTTCGCTGGTAGAGGTAGAGGAAGAAGAGGAGCTCATCTCTGAAGCAGGACAGTTGATGAGAGGAGGAGAAAGATCCAGACGAGGAGAAGAAGGAGGCACAGGAGCACAGGTCTGAGATCAGCGTGTTCACGCCCTAGAGAGAGAGGAGAGGAGAAGGTTTAGGAATGCACAGACAATCTGCACCATGATAACGTTTGTGAATGAGCCCCACTCACCCTGTACATCAGCACCGTCCCCTGCAGGTGGCACACCGACTTCAGCTGGTCCAGAGAGAGCAGAGGACAGCTCATACAGCGGCTTTCGATACTCGGGTCATTTAATGTCACTCAGCACTATGATCAGTTCATTTGGTAAGTGATACACTTCTAGAGGGACAGACCTTGTGGTTGATGAAGAGCTGTGGGGCCATGGACAGGAAGCCAAAGGCATACACTCCTGAGAGGAGCAGGGAAAGTGTCAACATGGCACACTGGTTCATATAAAAGCTGCTCAATTACATGAGAAAGAATGACAAGATAATAAAATACATTTAAAAACGGTGCTGTTAAATAATTAAACTAATGAATCACATTTATGATTGTTTTTTCTAGGACAGGTGGAGTGAGTCAACTCACCAGTCACTAGGGTGTTGACCAACCAGGAGTAGTAACTGTCAATAAAATACAAATTCATGTTAATACCTATTGAAGTAGCTGCTAGGTCGGTGTACATTATGAAAGGTTTAAACACTAGTTTAAAACTAAAAAACATCTTTTATTCGATAAATATTCAGGTCTGATCTGAATCTGTCTGCTTAAAACACTTCAGTACAGTAGATGGAGACGCACACCCGTTCCTCCAACGGGTGTGTGACATCTGGTGGCAACATTCACAGCTACGTGGACGAGCTCACCTCTTTTGGCGTAAGTAGGCCAGTGAGAAAATAGCTCCACTGATACAGAGAGGATAGACCAAGTAGGACAAGTATCTGGACGCCTGGAGAGGAAACCACACACAAGATATTCAAATCGAACTGCAGAGTATTAAATCTGAGCGTTAATAAGCGAGGAAGAAGATCAGACCTGGGTGTCGTACTCCACCGTCTTTCTTTCTTCCTCGTCCATCTTATTTACCTGCACATCGACAGGAGATTAGAAATAGATTTGTTGATAATTTGCATCAGGAAGCAAAAGTCTAGGTAAGTTATTTAAACCTCAACAAATGGTACCAAATCCCCTGTGAATGGATGATGGTCGGCGGTTTACGGCCACCGTACTCACATGGAGCTTGGAGCTTTTCCATTGAAACGGGATCTTGAACACCGTAAACACCTTCCATACCTGGCGAAATGACCGGTTAGTGAGTTACGCCGCTCTGCTGTGATCTTGACCATTTCTGTGGGAGGCCGCTTGCACTAGATACCTCCACACATGCTCCCAGTCCCACAGGAAGCAGCACCAGTAGACTGGTCTCCTCTAGCAGATGGAGGAAGATCAGCAAAGTGCTGAGACTACGCCACAGAACTACAAAGGGGAGACCAAAGGGGGCGTGACCTAATGTTGACCATGTTCCAGATAATGTGCTACGTCATTTACTGCCAAACTATAATCTAAGTTTGCTGGATGAAACCTTTGCAAACTACCCAAAAAAAGTCACGCTTTCTTAAATTAATTTTCATACCTGACTTCCGAGACATTCCCACCATGCTCTTCTTTTTTCTCCATGAGCTGAAGTCATTTTTCAGAGCCAAGAATTCACAGATGAGCTGTAGAGAGCCAAAGACGTGGAGAGGAAGCTTTACACGGCCGAACTCGTGACACGCCACGGCCTCATGACACACATTACATTACGGGATTTATTAAATGACTCGTGAGATATCAACGAGCAGGTGGATTCATCCAGAAGGGCGTTGTGTTGTGGCGTTGTGCGATCTTACCTGTAGAGCTGTGATGACGGCAGTCAACACTAACATGTAGAGGTTGGAGCCCACCAAGGTTTCTTTGATTTCATCTATGTTCTCCTCTGTGAAGCCTAGAGACACACCGAGAGGCAGCAACAAAGGATTTACAGCTCAATAAGCTCTAATGCGTCGTGGGTTATATTAAATATCTGTTGTCTGATTGACTCACCAAACTGTCTCAGGGAATAAACCACGTCCTGGAGATGCACCCAGAACCTGAAGCCCCTTAATGAGATGCCCTCGTAGGACACCGTCAGAGGGAGCTGCACGGTGCTGCCGCTGATCTCCTGTGAGCGTACGGAAAGAGAGACGTGCGACGACTTCATTCAGACACCAGTATTTGTGAGACAAGGTCTGGACGTTGTGTGTGGACTTGTCCTACCAGGAGGTCTCTGACTCTGAAGCTGAGCTCGTTGACCAGCAGCAGAGGGAGGTAGATCATGCGTCGGCCTTCCTGAGAGCTGATGAGCAGAAAAAAAGGAGCGCAGTTTGATTTAGAGATGTTGACGTGGGGGACATTTATTATTATTATGTATACTTATGGACAGCCAGGTGGAGTTGAGAGGAGAGAGTGAACAAATATACACATACGTGCGTTTGAATAGCTTCGCCAGTGACGGGATGAGTGCTTGTTTTACAATCAAGATGTTCTTACATTTTAACAGTCACAAGTGTTTTACAGAGTAGTCATCATGAGAGCATCAACTGTCATGGAAGTGGGTAGGTTAAATAGTTGCTTCTTCTTGTTATTTATTATGTAAATTTACCTCATACTGACTCTAACAGTTATTCAAATAAAATTGATTAATCTATGAAAGACAAGTTGCAATGTATTTGACAAGTGGTTATGAGAAAAGGTTGGGAACCAGTGGTTTATATATGACATATTGCATGGCATACTGGTTATACTGGTACTGGTTATACAGATACAACAGATGCTGGAGGAGGAGGAGTAGGAGGAGGAGGAGGAGGAGGGAGGAGGAGGAGGAGGAGGAGGAGGAGGAGGAGGAGGAGGAGGAGGAGGAGGAGGAGGAGTCAGCTGCACGCTGACCCCAAGAGCCTCATGCCACTTACACTCTCATGTAGCGCCGCACATCACTGGGGAGCCCCGCTTTGTTGAAGGTGAAGTCCTCTGACATCATCGTGATTGACAGGTGAGGCCTCCAGTGGGACACGGTGTGCTCTGAACGGGGACTCGACCTCTAATGAAGCCAAACAAAAAATTAGATTTGCAGCCGGTCTGCGTGTCTCGGTCTGCTGTGACACGGTGGCT
Source organism: Liparis tanakae (assembly GCA_036178185.1). Lineage (NCBI taxonomy): Eukaryota > Metazoa > Chordata > Actinopteri > Perciformes > Liparidae > Liparis > Liparis tanakae. Next base: position 13,641,816 of record CM070092.1, read on the forward strand.
GAAATGTGACTACGGCAGATATTGAATGACATCGTACCTTCTGCACGTCTCGCGGCCCCTCTGTGTACGTGGGGGCGATGTAGGTGGTGAGCTGAGCTGCGTAGTGGACTTCTCTGCTGTCCTCCAGAGGGGAAACACCGGCTTTGTGAACGTACACGACTGCAAACAGAGTGCCATTAGCCCGAGTCTGCTCCGGCAGAGAGACATTCACCAGCCTAGAGAGAGAGAGAGAGAGAGAAATAATATAAGTTAAAAACAGCTCAGATGGACCAATAAGCGTTTGTCTCTGTTATTAAATACTAAATAGATACATTGTAAAACAAAATATCATGTAATGCATACGATTACGACACAGTTCCTGTTTCCCACCTCTCAAATGTGGAGTGTGGGTCAAAGGGGTCTATTTTTACAGCAAGGTTGAGTTGGCTGTTGTCTGGCACTAGGCAGGTGAAGACACTCATCTGGATGAAAAAAAGAAGAGAAGAAGAAGATAAAAGATTTAAAGCAAACTCCTCATTTCAGAAGAAAACACTGGGACCAAAACGAGATGGGAAATGAGAATACAAATAAAACCGTGGCTACGTCCCACATACACACATCGACCTGCATGTTAGAATTTGGTGAATCAGCAAAGCCTGACCAACACGCCGGGCCCATGCAGCGGCGTCTGGGCATATTGGATGTGTCCATATTTGCGCCCGGTATTCCGGAGCGAGAGGCGGGGGCCTGTGCTAACCTGTAGCCGGGCTCGTGCTGTCAGGTAGGAGGTGATGCAGAGCTCTCCCGTGCTCCCGTCGCAGGGTTTGGTGTTGATGAAGCCGAACAGCAGCCAGCCGGTGTGCAGCATGTACACCACAAAGACCCCGAGCAGCAGCTTCGCGACGGCGCTCCGGTTCCCGGTGCCGTCCGCGGGCTTCGACTGGCACCACGGGAACATGGCAGCTGTTTAATGCAGAGCAGCCACAACGGGAAGGAAGAAAATACAAATAAAATGAAATAAAAAGAAATAAAGGACGTGGTCGGTCCGGTTTGAGGAGGACGGGGCTGTTTATAGTCGCACACGGCGTCAGCTCGATGGAAACCCCACGCGTCCTCTCCGCCACAGCATCCTTCCGGTTATCGGAGATGCTGATGCTGACTACACCTCGCCGTTGTTACGGATAGCACTGTTCGGTGAGCACGTCTCGCGAAGCCAAATCAGCATCCGGTCTGTTGCGGCTGCCACAAAAAGTCCCCAAATACAGCTAAACACGTAAATAATACGCACAGTGAGGCCCGGGGCTGAGATGCTTCAGCTCTGCTCATAGCCCGGGTATTTAGTGTCCTTAAAACGTATTTTTAATATATTAGTATATTCAAGTGTTTTTTTTATCGGTGTATTATAATTTAGGTCAACATATATAGACGATCTGTATTTCACTGTCTGTATTGTATTCATGGCAAGAAGAGAGGCTTTGAAATAACCTTTAAACATTTATGTTGGGAGATTAAATGCGTCTATGATCAATACAAAGTGTAATCTATTATTGTGGGAGTATTTGTAATTAATTGATGAGGTTAAAAGATAATTTTAAAAATATATTGTGAATTTTATATTTATCAATATTGGAAATTATCATTCTGCTTGTGATGAATCAAACTTTTAAATTCGTAATAATGTTGGCTTGCATTCCATAAACTTAAGTTTTATCTCATTTATTATTTTACCTACCAAGAGTATCTTTTTATTTCTACCATCCACCCATGTTATTCCTAAAGGGAATGGGCGTCCACATGTTCTGCTACGACTAAAAAGTATTGAGATTTATAATCCAAGTGATTTAACTCCTTCAGAGACGATCTTCGGCAGCCGGTGCTTGTCGTTGCCGCGGTGCATTGTGGTCACGTATGGTGCTCTTGCCTCTCTGCCCTCCTCCTGGATAACATAACTTCTTCCAGGGCGGGTTCTAGCCCTTTGGTTGCCCTAGGCGAGATTGAGTTTTGCGCTTTGATTGAGTCCCCCCCCCACACACACACACACACACACACACACACACACACACACACACACACTATCTTTTGTATTATTTTAAATAATGTATTACACACTCAAAGTTAGGATTCAATTAATTCCATAAACTGTGCAAAACACTCTCAAGCACCTGCACTCAAAAAAATATTTGTTGGTGTTGTAAATTATACTTAATTAATTGGTATATATTCTACATTGTATTAATTACATTTCACTGATTACTAGACTTTATTAAGTAAAAGTTACACATTTTAATCATACAATAAATTAACTCTGCGGGAAGAGTAAATGTTACTCCCCAATTTCTCATACTGTTTACATGTTTTATAATAACTGAACATAAACTGAAAAAGGTAAGTACATTTTAATTAATCAAAACATACAATAAATTAACTCTGCAGGAAGAGTAAATGTTACTCCCCAATTTCTCATATTGTTTACATGTTTTATAATAACTGAACATAAACTGAAAAAGGTAAGTACATTTTAATTAATCAAAACGTCTATCGCGTTTGAATCAATCGACCCGCGCGATCCGCATTCACTCCAGCACTCTGACCACCTCGTTAGTCCCTCATTCCCTTCACCTGGTCCTCACGCCCTTCTCACCTGCCTCTGACCACCTCGTTAGTCCCTCATTCCCTTCACCTGGTCCTCACGCCCTTCTCACCTGCCTCTGATCACCTCGTTAGTTCCTCATTACCTTCACCTGGTCCTCACTCACGCCCGTCTCACCTGCAGCCCCTCCCCTCGTTAGTCCCTCACTAGCTCCCTCACTTCTACTTGTCCTCTGCCAGATTGTCTTGTGTTCTCAGACCAAGCCCTTGAGCGTGCCACTGTGTGTGCGTTGATTCGTTCTGTTTCGTTCCTGATAAGACTTTAACTAAAGCATCTTTATCATAATTTTCTGTCTCCTGAGTCGTGTATTTGGGTCCACCCTAAATCCCCACGTGACAAACTGCCAAAGCTTGCATGTTGCTAATGGGGCTTATTTACGCCACAAACCTTGCTTACCCACCAGCATTGCGTTAAACAAGTGTGAATCCTAAGTGTAAATTTCTTGACACTGAATTTTTTGTTAAGAAAAACAAGAGTTTTTATAAAATGTAATGTTTTATTTGTTGACAAAATAAATGATTTGAATTGTATTGTGGCTGTGATTTGTGATGTATAAAGATTAACATTCATCAATAGAGTATACATAATTATAATAAGTGATATAATACAACTATAGTAATTGCAAATGAAAAAGTATAATAAAATCTACTTAGCTCTAAATGATAGATTGTACTTAATAATTTCATAACATTGAAATTCCTGTTTGTGAAAAAGTTAAGTAGACTTTACTTAATTAGCTAAATAAATATTACTTATGTTTAAGCATAATTAAGTAACAGTTACTTAGTATTTTCATGGTTATTTAGTCTAAAAATAAGTAAGTTATACTTAACCCTGTCGAGTAGGATTTACTCAATCCTTCAACAGTAAAAGTTACTTAGTTAGTGTTAGTGCAAATTGTTACGAGGATTTTATTAAGTAAATCCTACGAGTCATTTTTTTGAGTGTGTAGGGACATTTAAGCAAATTATGACCCTCTATATCCTAACTATACCCTCTACAAACAAAAGTGCTTTTATGGATACTGTACGTACCAATACATAATTAAAACATTGAAGTTCTTAGTAGTTATATCCCCATCTCAAATAATAGAAGATGAACAGTTGTTTCTGGCATTTTTATTCACCTTCAAAATTGACAGCATTAAAATGTGACTCGTCTGGACTTCCTGATGGCAAATTCGTTAATGGTATCAAATGATATTTTACTGCAGACCCCTTGGTTGATGCTCATCAACCCATTGAGGCGTTCCTGACTCATGGTTGACCTCAGGTTCACCTTTGGATTTGCATATAAAAGTGTGTGTGTGTGTGTGTGAACTGAATAATGATGACTCAAAAACAGATTTCCAAAGAGGAAACTGCAGGACATTCACTTCACTGACATTGGGACCCATCGCTGTCTGTCTGTCAGTCAGGCTCTGTGCTTCATTCATTCATTTTTTGTTTAATCCAATTGTTTAATAAGAAAAATAATTCTGGCTTTATACATTTTAAGAGTCTCATTTCCTGTATTCTCTTCCTTCATTGATATCGGCGATGCTTATTACCCTTCACCGTGCGTTGTATAAACATTGTTTACAGAGATAGTGGATGTTCCCTTTCAGTTCATCTACAAAATAAATATGTTGACATGATCTAAGTGAAGAAATGTTTTGTTCACAACCTGGTGGATCATCTGATTCCTGCAACATTTATCTCTGTTTTAGAGATGTGTGTTTGTGTGTGTGTGTGTGTGTGTGTGTGTGTGTGTGTGTGTGTGTGTGTGTGTGTGTGTGTTGTACAATGTTATAATAAGCACTGGCTAAACCTAAAAAATGAAGAGCGGAAATGGCCTAGAAATACAAAGTTGTGCCCGTTGGGCTCCGTGTTGGACGCCTATGTTTACTGCTCTGGGTCCTTCTCCAGGAAAGTCTGTATGAACAGATCTTCTGACCGCATTATCTTTAAATAACGAAGCTACGCAGCTCTCCCACCAAGTAGGAGCAGCCGGACCACCGGAGGACTTTGATGTTGGGCTGGAGCGCCTGATGGAGCGGGTCTGACCCGGTAGAGGACCGTTGGTATATGTGTTGTGTTTATTGATACGAATAAGACATGAGAACAAACAGCCTTTAAATGCAACCATGTATTTATTATCAAATGAAGACGAGGGAGAGCGCCATGCTCAACACCATTCTAGGACAGAAGGCCCCTCCCCTTCCTCGTGAGGCAGCTGGACGCTGCACATCCCCTCCTCTGTTGCCGTGCCCCGCACTGGTTCCTGACAAACTGGTGGGCCGACTCCCAGCGGTCATCCGGTCATGTCGGAGCCCGGTTCGTCTCACAGGACAGAGACATGCGTCTCGAAGCTTCTTCCCTGATCTGTGTGGAAGACTTCATGGGCCCACATCTGCTGGACATCCCTCCACCACAATCGTCTCCAGGTCTGGCAGGCGGCCATCTTTCTGTGGCGGCAGTCGTCCTCCATGCCACGCCTCTGTCGGCCCAGGAGAACCCCTGGCAGAGGGGGGGAGGGGCAGTACTCACCCCCAAGTTACTGCATGGAGCTCTGTCTCTCAGACACCACCTCTGGACCTGAGACCTCGTGAGGTCAGTGTAGCAGATCCAGGACCTGAGACCTTGTGAGGTCAGTGTAGCAGATTCAGGACCTGAAACAGGACCTGAGACCTTGTGAGGTCAGTGTAGCAGATCCAGGACCTGAGACCTCATGAGGTCAGTGTAGCAGATCCAGGACCTGAGACCTTGTGAGGTCAGTGTAGCAGATCCAGGACCTGAGACCTTGTGAGGTCAGTGTAGCAGATCCAGGACCTGAGACAGAACTTGAGACCTTGTGAGGTCAGTGTAGCAGATCCAGGACCTGAGATCTTGTGAGGTCAGTGTAGCAGATCCAGGACCTGAGACCTTGTGAGGTCAGTGTAGCAGATCCAGAACCTGAGACCTCGTGAGGTCAGTGTAGCAGATCCAGGACCTGAGACCTCACAAAGTCAGTGTAGCAGATCCAGGACCTGAGACAGGACCTGAGACCTTGTGAGGTCAGTGTAGCAGATCCAGGACCTGAGACCTTGTGAGGTCAGTGTAGCAGATCCAGGAACTGAGACCTCGTATGGTCAGTGTAGCAGATCCAGGACCTGAGACCTCACAAAGTCAGTGTAGCAGATCCAGGACCTGAGACAGGACTTGAGCCCTTGTGAGGTCAGTGTAGCAGATCCAGGACCTGAGACCTTGTGAGGTCAGTGTAGCAGATCCAGGACCTGAGACCTCATGAGGTCAGTGTAGCAGATCCAGGACCTGAGACCTCATGAGGTCAGTGTAGCAAATCCAGGACCTGAGACAGGACTTGAGACCTTGTGAGGTCAGTGTAGCAGATCCAGGACCTGAGATCTTGTGAGGTCAGTGTAGCAGATCCAGGACCTGAGACCTCGTGAGGTCAGTGTAGCAGATCCAGAACCTGAGACCTTGTGAGGTCAGTGTAGCAGATCCAGGACCTGAGACCTCACAAAGTCAGTGTAGCAGATCCAGGACCTGAGACAGGACCTGAGACCTTGTGAGGTCAGTGTAGCAGATCCAGGACCTGAGACCTTGTGAGGTCAGTGTAGCAGATCCAGGAACTGAGACCTTGTATGGTCAGTGTAGCAGATCCAGGACCTGAGACCTTGTGAGGTCAGTGTAGCAGATCCAGGACCTGAGACAGGACTTGAGACCTTGTGAGGCCAGTGTAGCAGATCCAGGACCTGAGACCTCGTATGGTCAGTGTAGCAGATCCAGGACCTGAGACCTTGTATGGTCAGTGTAGCAGATCCAGGACTTGAGACCTTGTGAGGTCAGTGTAGCAGATCCAGGACCTGAGACCTCGTGAGGTCAGTGTAGCAGATCCAGGACCTGAGACCTCACAAAGTCAGTGTAGCAGATCCAGGACCTGAGACAGGACTTGAGCAGATCCAGGACCTGAGACAGGACTTGAGCCCTTGCGAGGTCAGTGTAGCAGATCCAGGACCTGAGACCTCGTGAGGTCAGTGTAGCAGATCCAGGACCTGAGACCTCGTGAGGTCAGTGTAGCAGATCCAGGACCTGAGACCTTGTGAGGTCAGTGTAGCAGATCCAGGACCTGAGACCTTGTGAGGTCAGTGTAGCAGATCCAGGACCTGAGACTTTGTGAGGTCAGTGGAGCAGAGTCCTGCACCTGAGACCTCAGCTGGTGGTGGTGACCAGGGCTCTGAGAGACAGAGCTCCATGCAGTAACTTGGGGGTGAGTACTGCCCCTCCCCCCCTCTGCCAGGGGTTCTCCTGGGCCGACAGAGGCGTGGCATGGAGGACGACTGCCGCCACAGAAAGATGGCCGCCTGCCAGACCTGGAGACGATTGTGGTGGAGGGATGTCCAGCAGATGTGGGCCCATGAAGTCTTCCACACAGATCAGGGCAGAAGCTTCGAGACGCATGTCTCTGTCCTGTGAGACGAACCGGACTCCGACATGACCGGATGACCGCTGGGAGTCGGCCCACTAGTTTGCCAGGAACCAGTGCGGGGCACGGCAACAGAGGAGGCGGTGTGCAGCGTCCAGCTGCCTCACGAGGAAGGGGAGGGGCCTTCTATCCTAGAATGGTGTTGAGCATGGCGCTCTCCCTCGTCTTCATTTGGGTCAGTTACTATCTATCTCGTCTTCAGACGCCAACTTGATGTTCACCGGGCTGCGGAAAGTAAAGTTTAGTTTAGAGTCACAACGTTAACAGATACTAGTACTTCTTTATAGTCCACATCATGCCACGCAATTATATGAATACTGATTATGTTGAACCAGTGAGGCAGAAACAAAGAACATTAATTACATTTTTAATTTGTGTATTTCATGTTTGGGGTTTGAGGGAGAACCCTGAGGTTCAGGAGAACCCCTTCATGATTCTGATTAATTCAAGTTGATAATTTAGAATTTCCTCTAAGCCTGAAGGGAATATTGTTGGGACACAGAGAGAATATACTAACCTCACTGTCCTTCAGGAACCCGGAAGGGGACGGTCTCCATTATCCATGTGACATTGGTGTGCACACTGAGGCGGCACGCTGCTTCTTGGCCAGCTGGGTGACCTCTGCTGAGTAAGAAGCTGCAGTACAAACCAACAACAACACGGATCAATCCTCTACAACTTGGTAGAACATGGTAAACGCTTCTTACTCTATGTATGCTGACTGTCTGACTATCCAAGTCCAATAGGAGCCTGTCGTTACAGTTATCATCCGTTTCACATGAAAAGGAGCTGTGATCCTCAGAGTATTGTCTTACCTTCAGACAGTTCGGCTGCCAGTTTTCCGGCCTTGCTCCGGTCTCTCTTTTTCTTTACTCCCTGCACAAAAACCAAACACGTTAGACTTTCCACCCGACGTGTGCTGATCCGAACAACTCTTTCAGTGACTTTGCTTCGTAAGCTCTAGTATTCTGCCGTTAACATGAGTTGTACATACGTAGTTATTGCCGGAGGTCCACTCAGGGTGGCACTGAGCGTGGAGACGCTTCTCAGCGTCGGCCTGTCCGTAGTACTTGGCCTGCTCCTCGGTGGACAGAGACTTCCACTGTGGCGAGAGGACAACATTAATGAGAGCGGGCTCCCACAAACTCCCACGGTGCATTTGTGTCCCAACCGTTTGCATTAACTTATCAAAAGATTCTGTCAAGATGTGAATATTTAGAGTCAGAGGAAAGAATCATCAAGCACACATGCAGAGTGTTTTACCAAACTGTCATGAAGGTTGCGTAGCATTGAGAGTCTCACAGAGCAAACACACGTACCTTCTGCCCGAGAACGCCGCTGACCACAGCAGACCCGCTCGACTTCATTTGGGCCGCGTAGTTTGGCCTCTGCTCCTTCATGAACAGCATGAAGGCGTTGGGCGGCTTCTTCACGTAAGGCCCCTCATGGTGCCGCTCCACACGCTTCCTCTTTCTGTAGGAACACAGAAGAAAAGCAAAAGCATTTTAGGAAGAAACACTAAAGTGAGCAGAATGATACAAGACAAACACAGAGAAATACAGAGAAATTAAATAAAAGGTGAATGTGGCCAAAAGAGCAGAGCTCACTTACTTTGTCGGAGCGCTGGCCGGTGGAGTCGGTAAAGTGGTCGGTGTAGTCGGTGGAGTCAGCAAGTACACCGCCTGTCCATCTGGCCTAGTTCATAGAAAGATTGTGTTTAAAGGAAGAAGCACAAGCTCAATATCTGTGTACACGAGCATGTGTGTGTGTGAGTGTGTGTATATTCATGGTGTGTGCTACTTACAGGTATCCATAAAGAGGCAGGGTCTGGAGCTGCTGCGGCGTAAGACACACTTGATCCTGGAGACACAAACAAACACAGAGCAGCTGGTTAGAGAAGCTGCCACAGTGTCAGCCGTCTACCAGAAGACGCCACTAAAGACGATCCTACTGGCACTTCTTAGTATCTTACCTGTGCATGGCCACAGAGCGCTGTCTGATCGTACAGGGCACCTGGCTGCACGAGGGTCGGGGGGTCGAGGTCGACTGAAGGGCTGGACTCTGGAGGCGATGGAGGTGACGGTGGTGATGGAGCTGTAGATACCATACCATGCAGGATTTCGAGCAGGTCGTCCAGGTCGTCATTCTGCAACAAAATTCATTGATTATCCAAATAGTTCTATATCAACATTTTATTCATGGACTCATCCCTTCAGATCTAAATGATATCTCCCCCTAACTTCTTCTCAGTATCTTACCTCTGCCTGGGTAAAGGGATGGCTACAAGCTGACTGATTGCACAGAGGAGTTGGCTGTACAAAGGTCAGGGGGTCTAAGTTGACAGAATCAATGGGCCGTGGAAGTGGTGGAGGTGGAGGTGGAGGTGGAGGTGGAGGAGCTGGTGTTGAAGCACTACCACATCCTCAATGTTAGCCAACATTGAGGATGTGGCCAGTGTAAAACGGTCCACGCTAGAAGTCATGTTCAATCTCTCTTCCTGTGGCAAATATTGAGAAGACTAATACTATTAACAATAATAATAATAATAATAATAAAGAAATCACTATTTCTGGAGGGAAAGTTCCCCCTGTAAAACACAACTGTGTTTGTTCTACTTCCACTGAACTACAGTTAAAGGAAAGTGCTGTGCACCTGACTTCACTTATTTGACAGCTACAGTTCCTACTAACTTTGCAGAGAAACATTTTACACAACTTTTTGTTATACTTTTATTAAACATGAAGCATTTTTAAAGAACTGAAAAAGATACCTAACAATACATAGGACGTTTTAAAAAGCGTTCACCTGCATAACATGATACATTTAAATACAGCTCACATGTTTTATTCATAAATCTCATATAAAATATGATATATAACTTATTGTATAGTAATTTTACTGATAATACGTCTGAACATGAGTTTCTTTACTTGATTAAACAATGATTTGACCTGAACAATTTGACAACAGACCAGAGGAAATATGCTTTAGTAAATTTTAAGAGCTAGCGTTAATACAATCTCGTATTAGCTCTTAAACTTTACTGAAGCATAATTTATCTAGTCTGTGAATTGTTCACTTCATATATTGGTTTAATACAGTAAAGACAATCATGATTAAACAACTATATGAAGTGAACAATTCACAGAATAGAGGAAATATGCTTTTAGTAAAGTTTAAGAGCGAATACAATCTAGCTAGCTAGTTTGTAATCTCTGTTCAACTTTACTAAAAGCATATTTCCTCTAGTCTGTGAATTGTTCACTTTGTATATTTGTGTAATACAGTAAAGACACTCAGGATTAAACAACTATATCAAGTGAACAAGTCACAGAATAGAGGAAATATGCTTGAGTAAAGTTTAAGAGCGACTACAATCTAGCTAGCTTGTAATATCTTTTAAACTTCACGTTAGCTAGCTCGTTACTTCGTGGTGTTTAACTTGGACTCTGGTTGAAAACACACGTGCACAATTAGCTAATAACAGTTTAAGTTCTTACCTTATGGTTCACTGGGTGTTGAATTTCTCTGGTTGAGTTGCTTTTCCCCGCGAGTAAACTCCGTGTTGACAGGTGAAAGGTGGTTGAGAGAGTGAGTGACACGAGCCTCTGAAGGAACATCCATGTTCTACAGGAACTCACAACATTCCATCTCGAGCTACATTAGAATGTTTACGTCTAACGGTCGCGGGCCACGCCCCTCTGCTGTGACGTCACGTAATTAGTATGCAATGTGTTTATTATTACCACCTGTTATTAAATGGATAACTGGTCAATGTTCGTAATATTGGGTCATGCATGGATTTTAACATTCATGTAAATCACAACCACAGCTCTGTAGATACATATTTATTTTTAAAAGTTTTTTTATTTTTTAAAGAAATCCTAACTCTGACAATTTCGTATTTTACTGGAGAAACCATTAGTTTGAGACACTGCTATTCTTTCAATGTTATTTATAAATGCTATATATATATATATATATATATATATATATATATATATATATATATATATATATATATATATATATAGTCGCCCAGGTGAGTCGCCTGCAAGGGATGTTCTAAAAATAGTCAACATTGATATCCGTCAAGAAAAAAAGAAAAAGACGGCCATAATATCTCTCTCTCTCTCTCTCTCTCTCTCTCTCTCTCTCTCTCTAAATATATATATATATATATATATATATATATATATATATATATATATATATTATATCATATATATTATATAGCTTTACTTGTGGCAAATGAAAGGGCACTTAGAAACTGTCTCCATTGAGCGAGAGTGCACGAGCGAATTAGAAATACAAGAAATAACTACCGACATCTCTCTATTCTTTGCATTAATATATATTATTATGGTATTATTTCTCCATTGAATGGTATATTTGATACTGAGCTAGTTCATCTTTATCTCACTGATCGTGTCCAATTGAGTATAAAATATCACTATGACCCTGATATTCTGCCTCTAAAAATGGATATCAGAGGCCTCAAAAACATATTATTATTAGGGCCTGAATACCGAAAGTCGGAGCGGAGGACCTATTTTTGTATAAATGTTTGTTATTACTGTACGTGTTTCGGCTTATTATATCTTTTTAATCAGATCAGTTTAGAACGTTGGTCAAAACAATTAAAAGTCGGTCGCCATGAAAGCTTCAGGTTTCATAAAACCACGTGGATGTGGTGTGGCGACTCATTATTAAAAGGTGATTTGTGCAAATTTGAATATTTTTTGATCATAAACTAACACTTTATACATTATCTAAATCATAGGTACTTAATAATTGGTTTGTAATGTATATATTTCTTAATTTAAAAATAGAGAATCCATCATCAAGTATGAAAACCCAATAATGGAACACATAATTGTCACGCGTATTGATCAAGATCAAAACAGGCATGACTGTGTTTATGAACTGCACACTAATGAGAGTTAATGTTAGAACAATGCTTTATAAATGATGAATTAAGTGTTTACTCAGACTTAACTAATGCTATATAGCGTGCAGTTATTATAGATTAGAAAAATACTTTTTTGTATTATTGTCACGGTGGGATTAGGGTGGACCCAAATGCACAACTCAGGAGACAGATTATTCAAATTTGTCTTCAGGAACAGAACAGACAGAATAATCAAACTGTGGAATGTTCGAGGGCGTCGGGAAAACACAAGACAACCAGTTCAACCAATAGATGTTCCCCTACAAGGACAAGACCAATTGAGGGGACCTAAGTATAAGGGATTAACGAGGGAATGGGCAACAGGTGAGATGGACATGAAGACCAGGTGAAGGTAATGAGGGACTAACGAGGTGACCAGAGGCAGGTGAAGGGATTTGGACTGACGAGATGGGAAGCAGGACCTGGAATTACATGATGAGACAGGATGAAAACATTTAATACAAGAAGAAAGGTGTGGAGCTAAACTGTTATACAACAATGATGTGCTAACATCAAGTAATTGTTGTTAAACACGTAGTTGAGATGGTACAACCACCTGGGGCAAAAGTGTAATGAACAAACTACAGGAGCAACAACAACAACAACAACAACAACAACAACAACAACAACAGTAGGGTGCAGCTTCATGACCCCCAACAGGAGGGAAGCGGATGTCCTTTCAGCCTGCATTTAAATCCATGTGTTCACGCAGCCGTGTGTATTCATGTTTAATATTCTGTACAACCATGACATGGTGCTCATCTTTCAGGGTTTATGAGTCTTGGCTTTGATTCTTCTGTCGTGGCGTTAAGTCTCATTTGTAGAACACAAGGCTCATGCGAGCACAACTAACTAAGATCGTATTTGTCTCTTTGCTGATGATGTTTTACTTTTGCCTCCTTTATATCTACAGTTGTTATCCTCAACTAATTTGGGCACTAAATGGTCCCTACATTGTGAAAGTCTCACCTGTAAACTTTCATTGACTGGCAGAATTGGGGACACCACTACAGGTTTAGATCCAGCGTGAAACATATATTAAGTCTTCTTCCATCATGCGGAACAGTGCGGTTGACGTCGCAGGAGGCTGCGCGAGCCAACGTGAACTTAAACTACACATAGACAACCAGGCGCGCGTGCTCGAGACCGCGCGTGCTCCATGAAGGAGTTATATACACACGCAGTTCACTTTGGTGGAAGGAACATGTTCATGTCCCACCGCCCCAAAACTTGTTATGGAAATAACTTTTTGTGACTCCTCCATCTAAGCTTTTTCAAATAATAAAATAAAGTAGATTGCAATCGCTTTTACGTAACACAATTATACAATCAATATGCAAAAAAAGTTATATATGTGTAAAAAAGCGCATATATATATATATATATATATATATATATATATATATATATATATATATATATATATATATATATATATGTGTGTGTGTGTGTGTGTGTGTCAAGTTGTGTTAGTATTAGCGGCTGCAATGAGCTACACATCTTCTTCAAACGGGGTTTCACACTTCACACAGTCACTCTCAATTCATGATCAATGTTGATCTTTTGTTTTGAAGGGAAACAGAAGAAAACATCTCACGGAGTAATCTTGGTATTCACGCAAACGTAACCTGTTAACAACGTAACGTAAACATATACACGAAGCCGAATGTACACACATTTCGCCATGTATTTATTTATGTCCGTGTACTTTGAACTTGTGTAGTATGTGAAGTTCTCAATAAAAGGCTTTCTGCATTTCCTCCTGCGCCTCACCTGCAGTACCCCTGCGCCCCACTAGAGGGACGCGCGCCATAGTGTGGGAACCACCGGTCTAACTCAACACAGAGAAATGGACAAACACGGGTTTTCTCTACTAGTTTATACATCACTGATTATTGGATACAATTACTTGTAGTTTACCTCTCTCCCTCCATCTGCCTGATGGATCATGGAGGTCTGGATCGTAGTCCATGCCCACTACCAACTATGCATATCATTGAATGTGTTGTAACTCTGTAATGATTCCTTCTGTGCACATTACATCTATTCTTCTGTTCATCCTGGAGAGGGATCCTCCTCTGTTGCTCTCCTGAAGGTGTCTTACCTTTTTCCCCTGTGAAAGTGTTTTTGGGGAGTTTTTCCTGATCTGATGTGAGGACCTGGGTCAGGGATATCTATGTGTACCGATTGTAAAGCACTCTGATGCAAATTTGTAATTTGTGATCATGGTCACAAATAAACACAAAATAAACTGAATTGAATTGAAAACATTTAAAAATGAAATGACCTGATTGATTATGAAAAGTACATCCCAAAAAAGTATGCCCACACTCAAAGAAATGGCTCATTGGATGAACTCAATTAAAGTGTTGGCAGGTTTTCCATCCAATACTTATACGCAACTCCAACTCAAATTTAGCACATCAGTGCAATACAATGTAATGGAGTTAGTCCAACTCATTTTTATCAAATACATCTATAATAAAATAACAATAAGAGAGTGAGTGAAACCTAAATAAATCTAATAAATGAAGGTATTCCTACATTTTGTGTTACACCCATGAAATATAAATATCTTCGTTTTGTAATTGATTTATTTCAATGTTTTAAATAATATTTAATTGAGTTACCTCTAAGAAGGGCTTGAATCGTTTTTTTGAGTGCACCAAACCATGCCCATCGACATTTTTGGGAAATGGCATAGGCTTAATTTTTTTTTTATACATGGAGTCTGTAGAATAGTGCTTGTATTAACTTGTTCCCCCATTCTCTTCATGGGAGCAGAAGGAATTGCTCCTGCTTACTCAATTAGTTGACTAATCAGTGGTGTTGGTCTTTGTTGACTGACTTCTTTAGTCAATTATTCATTGTTTTATGCTTTTTCATACTGGATGAGTAATTTCTACAAGACTTGTGACCACATCTTGAGTAAACACCAGCTTTAGAAGGGTTTGTTTTGTGTGTTTCTTTGTGGAGAAACTCAGTTTCATAGATATCTGGTTTCTATCGGTTTCTATCTCGACAGTCCTGCTGAAATAATGCATTACGTATAATTTTATAACATAAGATGATCTGCATTGTTTTCATAAACAGAGCACTGACTATTGACGTGATTATTATATCGGACAAAAGGGGTTTGGTTTTCTATGTCAACGGCGTTCATCTGTTAAACTTGGCCAATGGATCCATTCAGATCTCATAAAAACGTAGCCACAGCATGAGGTTCACATATCTCCCCTCCCGTTGTGTAAATTAACGTGGAGTTACAGACACTCGTGACACATTCTGAATGCCTCATTGTTTCAGCTGTTTCATTGGTTGGGTCTCAGTATTTGGATTGTCCCAGATCAGACCTGGATGTTTTCTGGATATATGTTTGTAAAAACAGAAAACAATAAACACAAACATATGCAGAGACACTGAATTAAATATCTAAATTTAAAAAAATGCAATCTATCTGCAGATATTGAACCAAGAGCCGTGTTTGTGAAGCAGTCTGGAAGGTTAAGTGACTCCTAGACGTCTTTGATCCTCCTCCTCCAGGAATGCTACGCCTCACTGCTGCACCTGAAACACCATCCTGTATAGGACATCCAAAGCACTCACTGAAGAGCTCATAAAACTGTTGCGCAACAGGCCTCCTGTAACTTTTCTGTTTTACTTTTGGTTGAATTTTTTTAATCTTTCACTAACAAAAAACAGTGTCCACAAAGTGTACCGATGGTCTAAGAGGTGTTCGTTCATGCTTAATTCTTTATTGGCAGGAGATTACGTTCCTTCATACTTTATTCAATTCAATTCAGTTTATTTTGTATAGCCCAATATCACAAATTTGCCTGAGAGGACTTTACAATATGTACACATATGACATCCCTGATCCGGGATGAGGTCCTGGGACAGGGATGTCTATGTGTACAGAATGTAAAGTCCTCTGAGGAACATTTGTAATTTGTGATAATGGGTTATACAAAATAAACTGAATTGAATTGAATTGAATTGTCCCGGGACCTCACATCGGATCAGGAAAAACTCCTGAGAAATAGAAAAAAAAACTTTCACTGGGAAAAAAAGGGAAGAAACCTTCAGGAGAAGCTTCTGATTACATGTGGGATTACGCACTTGCTGACTCAGTGTTTTGTTGAGACAGGGAACCAGAACATATACCAGCCCGTTGGAAAAGCAGGTAATAAACAGACCTGTTTATTACACATGATCCATGACTAAACATGATCCATTATTGTGTCGAAATTACAGTAAAAGGTGCAAACCTGATCACGGAAAGCTAGATTACCATGAAGACCACAGCGAGGTTCCTTAATGAAACACTGCTGACCTGTATGTGTCTGGCCAGTGGACATTTCCACATAAGACAAGTCAGTCCATCAACCCGAGTCTGTAGGTAACTTCAAACTGAACTCATACCCACCGGCGTTTCGCTATGTTTACACAGTGGCATCGTAAACATTGTTTGTGCTTTTCATTACTGAGTGTGTGTGTGTGTGTGTGTGGGGGGGGGGGGGCTGGAGTCACTTTGGGACAATAAAAGAGCCGGAGCACCTGTGACTCTATGTTTTAGGCTTTGAAGGGGACTGTGAGACAACGCTACACAAGTCTTCATGGACATCAAGATGCTCTGGATCGCTGCTGCGTTGGTGCTTGTTTTATCAGGTAAATTAAATCAAGTTGTGTTGATGGTGCCATGAAAAAGAGTGTTTTCTTTACATTCTCAATTGTGTGTGATTAGGTGTGTGTGTAGGCGAGGGTATCTTACCTCTGGGGCCTCTGAGCGGAGCCGAGGCCGGCAAGGTGACGTTCACCACGACCCTCCAGCCTCTTGAGAGTCCGTTCTTTTCGGTCAACTGGAGCTTCAATGGGGCGAACATCATCACCTCCACCAGCACGACCATCGCTGAGCTCGAGTACACCGACAGGTTCTCACTCGACCGAGCCACCGGCACCCTGGAGCTCAGGAAGCTGGTGCTGGAGGACAGCGGGGAGTACGCCATCATCATCACACCAGACGCAGGGCGACCGAAAGTGGGGAAGGTCACGCTCAAGGTGTACGGTGGGTTTGATGTCGTGTCGTTTAAAATATGTGTGGGAAATGTCGGCACTCGTTTTAGAAGAATTGTTTTGAAGTCTTCAAAAGGACGTTGATTGAGAAATCAGATTTTTTTATTACATATGTTTCTATACTACAATACCTGTAGTGGACACTGCTGCGACGTCTAATTAAATCCAAATGCAAAGAATATTACCTTTTCCAAGCATGACGTTTTTTTAATTAAAAAAAATCTTTTTAAACTGTAAAGTCCTTTAATGTAATCCAATGAATCCGTTGCAAGGATTTAATTAATGGTTTATTTTAGTCTCTCAGCACTAGTGTGAAAAAAATAATTAATTAAAGATACATTTAAATAAGTCAAAGATGAGTAGAGCTGGACACAGACAGAGAGCAGACATTCATGCATTCACTCATCCATGTATTCATTATATTGACCCTCTATGTTCCACTAGCGCCGATTACTGGAGCCGTCATCCGCAGCCCCGAAGAAGCCGTCTTGATAGAAGACAAAAGCTCCACCAACCTCAGCTGTGAGGCCTCCGGCTCCATCAGCACCAGAGTGTGGATGAAGGACAACCAGCCGCTCCGTCAGAGTGACAGAGTCACCTTCTCCGTGGATAACGGGACGGTGGCCCTGCGGCCTGTGGACAGCTCCAACCACGGCACCCTCCAGTGTCGGGTCAGCAACCCCTTCAGCAGCATGACGGCGGAGCGTCAACTCACCGTCAACTGTGAGTAGGACTCCTCTCAAAAAGAGCCTAAAAGATAGGGCTCTTCATTCTTTGCAATTATTAAAGTTATGCATGACTTGAATATATGAACTTAGTTAGCTCTAATAGAGTACAAGTCAAACAGTGATGAAATGTAACGTAGTGTATTTAAGAACAGATTAAAAACAGACGAGTGATGTTAGTAAAGACATGCACGCAGCCTCACCCCGGTTCGTATGGATGTGAATGAATGTTGGTGGTGGTCGGAGGGGCCGTAGGCGCTGATTGGCAGCCACGCTTCCGTCAGTCTGCCCCAGGGCAGCTGTGGCTACTGATGTAGCTTACCACCACCGGAATGACTGTGTGTGTGGATGACTGGACTCTGTAAAGCGACTTTGAGTGACTTGAAAAGCGCTATATAAAATAAATGGTTATTATTATTATTATTATTATTAGTACAAGTTTGAAGTACTTCTCCATTTTCTTCCAATATGACGTTGTACTTCACGATAATAATTATCTGGCAGCTTGAGATTAGGGATAGTTTTGGTATGTTTTGTGTGCAAAAATTACAGCACGGCTAAAAACGATTAGTCGATTGACTGAGAATGCATTTCCTGTATTCTTGAAATTTTTGAAATTTCCCCATTGTGGAATATCATATCATATTCATAGGCGCTCTTCATGATTTTCTGTATCTTTACAAATCAATCGAGAAACTAACAAACCGATTAATTCGTACAAGATTCGAAGCCAGTAAATTGATGCATGAATAAAAAAAGTCCAACGCTAACAGTAAAAATATACACTCTTTAAGTACATTTTCATGATTACTTACTTTTACTGATGCAAACTACTACTTGTAACGGGTTGTTTTGACAGTGTGGTATTAGTCATATTCATTAAATGTATTTAAACTCTAAATCTGTCCTTCTGTACACATTACATCTATTGTTCTGTCCATCCTGGAGAGGGATCCTCCTCTGTTGCTCTCCTGAAGGTTTCTTCCCTTTTTTCGCCCTGAAGGGTTATTTGGGAGTTCTTCCTGATCCGATGTGAGGTCAAAGGTCAGGGATGTCTAGGTTTACAGATTGTAAAGCACTCTGAGACAAATTTGTAATTTGTGAAATTGGGCTATGCAAATAAACTGAATTGAATTGAATTGAATTAAGTGCCTTAATACTTACATTCCTCTACTCTGTGCAGACGGACCACATAACATATCAATAACTGGACCGTCTGCAGCAGCACCCGGCCAGAGGGTCACACTGCAGTGCTCGGCAGACTCCGTCCCACCAGCTAACTTCAGCTGGATGTTCAACGGCAATGACACACATGTAAACAACTCCATGTACATCATCGAGAGGTTGGAGGCAGAAAGCATAGGGAACTACGTCTGCACCGCCACAAACATGGTGACCATGCGGGAAAACTCCACGGTTCTAAATCTGAGAGGTGAGGTTTCTCCTTCTTGGTCAGGGAAGTGATGCATTCATTTACATGCATTTTTCCTAAATATTAAAGTTGTTTTGTCAATGGTGTCGATATGTTAAAGCAAGTCGCGATAATTGTTTTCTTTTTTATTTCATAAAGCTTCCTGCAGTGCTCCCAGCTGGTCTTTCTTATTGCTGCTCATCAACACACTGATCCTGAGAGGGTTAATGTGAGAGGAGGTAGCGGGTGAGATTGATCTAAAGAAATATGATATAGTCATCTTATTCATGTGTTCTTTCTCACTGTCATACTCATTTATGTTTTGTTTTTTGTTTTTCTCAGTTTCTTCCTTCCCTGACACATTATTCTCATGACTGAGCACCCTGATTAAAATCAATAAAGATGTGCCGCACGTGAAATGTTTATTTGACTCGAGAGATTTTGATGATGCTTGTAATGAATTGGAAATTGAAAACTCAAATTGGAAAATAAAAAACAGACTTTGGGAGTACAAATAAACACCTGTGCCCTCATCTGGTTTTACACATAATATCACCAGACGCATTTCTCCAAGTAACCCATAGTGCAGATATTACCACCAGTTTAAAACCAAATGCCAGAGCTTTATGGTAAAATAAGAAGTATTCCTTCACCACATATGTGAAAGGCATTGAGTTATTTAAGAAGAAGCAGATTACCTTGCATCTTCTACATTTTAATTACAAAAAGTCCCTACCTGTTAAGGAATTATGCAACATTTTGTTTGAGTGAGTCTCCCAAGAGGTTGTTTGGGGTAACTGACCCTGTACACCTTTTACATTTCAACTGCAGCGCTACACATTATTTCCACTTTCGAGTCCTGAGAATGAAGCTGTGGGATGAAGTGGCGGCTGTAACTCAGTGGGGTAAGGGGGTCGTCCTGCAACCCAAGGTCGTTGGTTTGATCCCCGCTTTCCCCATTAGTTGCAAGTCTAAGTGTCCATGAGCAAGTCACTGAACCCTCGGGTGCATCACTGCAGCCCACTGCTCCTTTATAACGAAGGATGGGTTAAATGCAGAGAATACAATCTGTTGCCTTTGTACCTGTACTCTGTGCAATGACAATAGATTGAATCCAATCCAAAGTGTCACACTGAACTGAAAACGTCTTACGATCCTTTACTTAAATTCCTCCTTGAATATCAGTCCTGGTGAGATAATAATGTCTATTTGAGTGAAAACAATGGATTTGTGCTTTGAGTGTAGCAATCTAGAGCTTAAACGTTTCACACTGTGACATCGTTCTATATATTTTGTGGGTAAAAAATAGAGAAAAACTATAGCAAAGTATTTTGTGATATTGCAATGATAGAAATATTGCAAAACGTTCACCAGTGGCTCAGTGACATTTATTTAAAAGGGAAATCTTTAAGATTCAAGGTAGTAAAACTTCAATGATATAATACTCTACTGCACGTATAAAAGGTCCTGCATCAAAATTACAGGAGTAAAGTAGTGTTGCTGAAATGTACTTTAAATATATATATATATATATATATATATATATATATATATATATATATATATATATATTTAAAACATTAGTGAGTAATAGATCTATCTCGGAGACGCAAAGCTGCTTTTTCGGCAATTCTATCCATTAATTCACATTCACAATATTCACTGCACCATGGTCTCTAATGTGGAAACATAGTCTGTGCTCGGTATTTCATGACGGTAACTCTGCAGCAGAGCTGTGCATGTTGCAGTTGTCGTTCCTGTCTTGGCCCTCAAGACCAGTAATTTACATGCAGGCAACAAGCCAAGTTCGACCGACCGAAACCAGCAACGCTTTGCATCCCCGACCCCAATTACTCCTGTACACCTGGAGCTAATTCATCTAGGGACTCTGATTGGTGGAGATGATTATACATCACTCTTCTGAGATGCAGCTCCGACAAGGAGGATTGACACCAGGTCAATGTTGAGCAGCTATTCAATTAATGCAGTGTTCTGCTTTAAGCTCGTCTGCTTTCCTCACACTGTTATCGCCTCAAATAAAACTGTCAAGCAACGGCAAAGACATTGAATGCATGTGTGGAAATATTCACAAAGTATGCAGAATTAAAGAGGACATTAGACATTAATAAATATTATTAATCAGTCTTTTGAATTAAATTAGCCTGTAATCAAATTGCCAGTGCATAATGTGACTGCAAGGTTAAAGTTTTCAAAGAGAATGAAATAAGATGTTCGGTATTATTGATCATAGTGGGTTGTATGAACAAGTGAGGACTATTTGATAGACAAATAAAAATTTCCCGTGTGTTAGGTGTATGTCAATATTTGTCATCACAATTCACCAATTGTGCCTTTTATAGCACCCCATAATATAAAATACCAGATTATTGATGTGATAATAGGAAGAATTCTACTGCTAAAGCAGGAACATATTACTTTACATATGTTCTACAATTGTAGGATACATTTAAAAAATAATAATTTGCATACTTGCATAAATTATATTATATATATCATATTGCTAAATTCAATAAGTTATTTTTTAAATCAGTGAGCGATGATGCAAAGCTTCCATATTGATACAAATCATTAAAGCATAAGCCATTCTTGCTTATGTGTATTCAAATAGTAAACTATTATTTTCTCAAGAAAAGAAATACAGTATATATATATATATATATATATATATATATATATATATACGTTAACATCACATTAGTGTTTCTCTCATCGGTAATTTCGTCTTTGACCACATGGGGTCGCTGTTCTACTGGTAGATGCTTAAAGGCGACAGAGAGGAATCAAGGCTAAATAATGCTGACTGCTCACTTTTGATTCACAGCCTTGATCATATGAAAGCTGTGTGTTTGACTTCTGCTGTAAAAAAAAAGTGCAGCGATATAGAAAAAAGTCACGGCGATATCTTCTTCCCTTTCTTTGGTGAGTTATTTTAATAACTAATTATTGGACAGATGTTGATGCCTCTGGGTGTTCCGTTATCTAACTTTAGGCCTGATTAATCTCCAGGGAGTCGACATAATACTGAATATACCTCACAGACCTTATTAATGAGGCTGTGGTTTTGCAGCACTGTTGTGATCACAGTCTGTGACGCCGGGTTGAGTCCATGTTCCTCTTTGCTCAACTTCTTGTTCAAACACTGTGACACGCTTTACTTCCACTAACGCACCAACTTGACGGATCTGCCCCTTCCCAACTGTAAGTTTACATCATGTTGGTTTGACTTAAAAGCTTTTTTTTAAATAACACTAGTGTCTTGAACTGTAATGTGTTTCTGTTTTTTTGTCCACCACCTGTAGTTATGAACAATGAAAACTTGTCGCACATCACCTCTCACTATTCTGCAGGTGATTTTCATGACATTACTCACAGGTAAGACAACCATAAGCCATTATGACATATAATAAGATATTATTGGTTTGAATCGTAAAGTATTTCTGTTTAAGATAGTTCTATAAATAGTATAGCTTCTTTAAATACCTCACTTTTTAGAAGGCTGTGTTACAAAACTAAAAACCATGGAACTCCATATTTGTCTAAAATAAGGAAATTACAAATATTGAGTTTTTCTTTCATTGATGAATCAGATCTCCAGCTTCCATATCTCTTCATTTCTTTGACAGTTCTTGAAGCACAAGCCGACAAAGTCTGGCCCGTTGTGACGGGATACGTCGGGCACGATGTCACCTTGCCATGCCAATTCATCCCCAGACCAAAGGTCAACATTACTCAGGTTCAGTGGGAGCTCGGACCACCAGATGGAATTAAAATCAAAATTCTTGTTTTTAGTAGTACATTTGGACTTAATATTTCAGAACTGTTTCTAAAACGGACAGTGATGCTTGAAGAACAATCTCTGGTCATTCGAAATGTGGAAATGGGAGATGCGGGGTCTTACACCTGCAGCGTTGCAGCTTTCCCCAGTGGTTCACACCAAGCAACCACCAACCTGCTTGTTCAAGGTGAGTGAGACATATTCACATGAAAGTATGAGCATGACTCCAAGATGTGATACTACTACATGTGAGTACAATATTTGGTTTTATATTTTTGAATCCTACTGTCCTTAAACTTGTCAGTCCCTCTAAGTCAATACCTTGTTTGTCTCTCAACGATATCGTTAATGATACATGAGTGGGGGTTTACATGAACCCTATCAATTTAAGACACAGGGATAATCAAGCTCTTATTTCTTCTATCAGAAGAGAGGCCGTTATCGTCAGGGTTGGTGTCTGCTATCGTGGTTTTTGTCATTGTGCTGTTAGTGATCGTGGCAGCCATTGTTTACCTGATCGTCATCAGAAGGTGAGTGTGTGTGTGTGTGTGTGTGTGTATATATTTTGTATAGGAATATGGAAGCTGTAGAAAAGAAACCTTTACTCATAACCATGACCAATCATATCATCATTAGACATCCTTTCAATACATGTATTACAATAACTACATCTTTCAAGTTGATGGAAATATTTAACAATGTGAGGAACTTCTTTATTTTGGAAGACAATACAAATACTTGGAACCTATATCACTGAAAAGGAACATCGAAAGATTATCCCGGCAACCCCCCTCACCCCAACCCACCTCACCCCAACCCACCTTCCCAAGGACTCACTTCAGATCTCAAGTTAAATCAGTTCAACCTCATGCAACTAACCAAAGGACTTTTGATTCCTTTCCTTAGATGTGATCCTTCAGGCAGGCAACGTGTCGACATCGGTGAGAACATCACCTATGTGTGTATATATATATATATATATATATATATATATATATATATATATATACAGTATATATATCTTCTGTGTGTTTCAGTTCCCTAGACTTAACTTCACTGTCTTTCAGACACAGGTGGTGCAGCGATGTTTGTGGCCAGGCCTTCTGTTCTTGTACGAGACGAGGTGAGCGGTTTTTAAACCACACTTGTGAATTTAAGTTAGATACATTTCTGTAAAATGTAATGTATTCATGCTACTGTTATGTAACGTAATAATACAACTGAGCAGCCCTCAACCTAAGCACACTCTTTCTCACAATTATTCATAGGATGTGGTCTATTCTGGCATCATGCACAAACCATCAAGAGATCCTTCCGCTTCCTTCAATGAGAAACACACAGCCGATGATGTCATGTACTCTGAGGTCTTCATTTTCCATCAGCAGCCGCCCTCAGATGAAATGTACGTCTAAGTGAAGACGGAGTCCTCCTTACAAGCAGAGACCCTCCAGGCCCTCCGTTTATGCTCTTGCATATTGTGTTGAAACTGCGGCCTCACAACAGGTGAGACAGTGAAGAAGGAAACGTTGTGTTTTACCACTAAGTCTGCAGCGCTTTCATTAGCTGTGGTATTTGTTTTAAACAAGAGTCTACTCCACTATTCATTCCGTGAGGCTCTACTTTGAGCTGAATGGTCACGTTGGCTTGCTAATATGCTTACGACATATACAACAACAATGCTAGCATGCTGATGTTTAGCAGGTTTACCGTCTTCATCGCATTGGTTTAATAATCTAGCCTCCAACCGGCATTAACCATGCACAACAGCACTGCTGAGGATTATTGGGAACAAAGACATTTTGACCAGATTCTACTGAATGGAGAACAAATGTAATTAAATAAACTAACTGTTATATAAATATGAAGTCAAAGTTATTCCAATACATCCTCTGGTTATTATGAATGCACAGCATTCCATCCAGAAATCATTGAGATATTCCCAATAATTAAATTAAATGTAAAAAAATGAACAGTCAGACAGTTACATCATATGGTCACAAATTATGGATATTTGTATCCAACCTTCTGCCAATCCATATGTGAGGATGTATCTTCTAGGGATCTAGAATATCTTTTTTTAAATGTCATGGCAACCTATCGAATAGTTGTCGAGATGAGTCAACCTTTTAGCTTCATAAGAAGTGGAGAGTTCAAAGTCAGCAGGATGTATCCTCTGAGGAACACGGCTGTCCGTTTAAAATCTAATCACAATCCATAAATGGTATACGGACACTTCAGTGTGGAGCAAAGTGCTGCAGCTACCTGGACTGAAAACAGGTCTACATGACAACGAATGGACATCTTTGGTGGCTAACAGCACAGACTACAGCAGGTGCCGACCAGGACGGCTTTATCAGCTGTAACTAACGTTTTAGGAGCAGAGCAGAGCGTTAGCCAGCCGGCTGGTTGGGAAGTTGGGATTACAACAGTCAGAGAGAGAGCACCTCTATTCTCTATGAGGGGCCGTTTAGGCCATAACTAGTGAAACACTCTCACACTCACTACTGAGACACTCTCACACATACTAGTGAAACGGTCTCACTCTCACACATATTAATGAAACTCTCTCACTCTCACACATACTAGTGAAATGCTCTCACGCTCACTACTGAGACACTCACACATACTAATGAAACACTCTCATTCTCACACATACTAGTGAAATGCTCTCACACATACTAGTGAAACGCTCTCACACTCACTATTGAGACACTCTCACACATACTAGTCAAACACTCACACTCACTACTGAAACACTTACACATACATACATACTCTGTAAACCTATGCACGCTCATATATAAAACACTATTGAACACTTATACATTCATAACTGAATCTCTTGTATATGATTACAAAGATATAAAAAGTTTAGATACATGTGCAAGTGTTTCACATATATATGTATACATGTTTCAAATGTGTATGTATACGTTTTTCAGTTATATATATGCTTTTACATGAGGATGTGCAAGCGTCTCACATGTATTCATGCAAGTCATTTCAGTAGTGACTGTGAGAGCGTTTCAGTAGTATTTATGAATGAATCTCACTAGCATACGGAAGGTACTTCGGTTAACCCTCTGGAGTCTGGGGTCATTTTCTCGATTTTACAAAGAATTTTTAATTCACCTTTAAAAGACTTTTGCATACAACACACACCCATGTGTTATACATCAAAAATTCCAGAACAATCTCACCTCTCCATATAATGAGGCATAAGTGTCCTCAGGTACAAGTGGAAAGAAAAAAATATGGCCCTAAAGCTGAAAATGTAAGTTTGATTTAAGAAAAATCTTCATAACTCTTCTGAAAACAGACTTTTACTCAAGTGGACGAACTGTTTTGGTGTTTGACATTGTTTTACCAAAGGTAATAGTTTCACAAAAGCAGTGAAATATCTGAATACAATGCTAGATACATATAAATAAATGTCAAATACCCAATTTTGTATTATCGTTTTTTGAGTAAAAATGACGTGGTCCGTCTCGCTATTCTCCAATATGACAAAGATGGGACTGAGAAATGACTTGATATTGCAGATAAAGTTTCATGGGGTGTGTGCAAATAAAAAAAAAAATGACCATTACAATTATTTATTTTTAAATAAATATGTATTATACAGTAAAAAACACTAACATCTTCTACAAAATATTAATGTTGAGAAATAGAAAAGGAAACAACACAAATATTGATACAGAAAATGTATTATATGGCTTCACTATCATGTCATCGTATCATGGTCCTCCGGGGCACGAGACGTCTTTGCTGGCCGGGCAGGTAGAGCTGCAGGTGGGGTGCTCCATGTGGGGCTGCGGGTGGGGCTGCGCTGCAGGCGCTGGAGAAGTCGAAATACTAGTCAGCACCGTGCACACGTAACAGACACCGTGACGGGACACGTAACAGACACGGTAACACGGAACATAACAGATACGTAACGGACACGTAAAGTTTAGTAACGACACTTACCTGGCTGCGTGTTCCTCCTCGTCCGCGCTGCTCGCCAAAGTCGCTGCAGCTGCTTCCTTGTTGTGAAGTCCGTTCGCGCCGTGTTCTCTGGCTTCTCTGACTGACAGATTGCTAATGAGATTCACCTGTGAGGTGGACAGGTCCTTGTGACTTATTGAGTGTTCATTGGTTGTTTTTTCCCCCAAAATGTTGACAGACATTGGCAAATCACAGAAGCCTATTATCCGCTGGCGCCTGCACTCTTTGCTTCCGCTTTCCGGTTTAACCGAAGTACCTTCCGTATGCTAGTGAGATTCATTCATACATACTACTGAAACGCTCTCACAGTCACTACTGAAACGCTCTCACAGTCACTACTGAAACGCTCTCACAGTCACTAATGAAATGACTTGCATGAATACATGTGAGACGCTTGCACATCCTCATGTAAGAGCATACATACATATAACTGAAAAACGTATACATACACATTTGAAACATGTATACATATATATGTGAAACACTTGCACATGTATCTAAACTTTTTATATCTTTGTAATCATATGCAAGAGATTCAGTTATGAATGTATAAGTGTTCAATAGTGTTTTATATATGAGCGTGCATAGGTTTACAGAGTATGTATGTATGTGTAAGTGTTTCAGTAGTGAGTGTGAGAGTGTTTCACTAGTATGTGTGAGAGTGTTTCAGTAGTGAGTGTGAGAGTGTTTCACTAGTATGTGTGAGAGTGTCTCAGTAGTGAGTGTGAGAGCGTTTCACTAGTTATGGCCTAAACGGCCCCTCATAATTCTCTGCTCCGGCCAACATTGCTACACTATACATTTGCTATAATAGTTGTTTGCTGCTATATTAATGCTCTGAACGTCATGTATTGCAAGTGTGAATACTGGAAACTGGCACACCTCCAATACATCCTTAATGTGAACAACTTCTTTTAAAAGCTATGAGGAAAAACACTTCACTGTGCCAACAAGGCCGAGTGATCACAATAGATCTCATTAGACATAGTTCCTACCCCCCCCCCAATGAGTCATAAAAAGGGAAGACAAAAAAGGAAGTTAAAAAAGTAAAATTGACAAACTCAATAGAGAATAGAGAACGTAACAATGCAACACCAGTGTAGCGTGAGCTGAAGGTGCTTAGGGACTTCCAAAGGTTGCTAAATTTCTGCAGTAGTATGAACTTCCTAACTTGATATAAGTCAACTAAATGACTGATATCTACCTCTTGCATTTGAGCCTATTTTAGGTTTTAGATTTCAGTCGGAGAGGAAGACTGGAGTTTTTGTGGTTTTACTTAGAAACTGTTCTAACCCTGCCTATATTTAGATATAAATATAAATATATTTACATATATATAATATATATTCATATATAAATATAAATATATATATGTGTAAATATATATATATATATAAATATAATAGCCTATTATGACAATGAATGATGAATACAATATATTCCAACAGCATTGATACTGGTAATAGTTGTAGTAGTATTTGACCTTATACAGTATTTTGACTTCTTTAAGTCTGTTAAACATTGTTCAATGTCAGAGTCCTGTTTGCAGAAGTTACAGTGTGATCGTGAGTTACAAATAAAGAAATGATTCAAAAATCCCGGAACTTTACAAAGACTTTCTGTTACCAGCCAGTTTCAAGCAGCATTTCATAACAGTGGTGTTTTCTCAAATCAGTGCAATGAGATAGGAGTCACACTAATGTGTCAAATCCTACAGACAAACAGTGCAGTTCTATAAATTGTCTCTTTTTTAAAAGAGGCTGAATAAAAGTGTAAATGTTTCTCTCATGGCACGGAATTGATAAAGTTCAGTGAAACCGGTTTGAGACGAGTGCTTTATCAAAAGCATTTCCACTGCAGTCATCATGAAAGAGCCACACATCTTTGGGTTGATTTTTCATTTCTCTGTGGCCTCTTTGCATTCACTTAATCTAATTGAATTTCCAACAAGAAATCTTAACAGCCACTTCTTACAGAGCCTCTGGGCCCGTGCCCGGTAGGCTAGTTCAGTAAATCCATCCATGATACTAATAAGCCATCAGGTTATAAGTCATCCTCTGACTCTGGTGGTGGTGGTGGTGGTGGGGGGGGTCTGGCACCAGGTCTGGCCAAGTTACATCCTGATACAGACAACATTAATTGTTGTGTGTTGTCATGTAAAAGTCTGTTATTGTCTCGGTGGGTCAGTTGTTAATCAGATGAAATGGTGATGAACGTCTCCTTGATGATAATAACTTGACGTAAATGGTTTGAGTCTTGAGTAAAAGAAATCAAATTAGATTTTATGATCAAACACTTTATGGCAAAAGGTGTTAAAAAGAACCTTCCTGTGGTAAACGTGTGTGAAGCGCAGCAGCTGTGAGAGTCGTGAAGAGGTGATTAGTTTGCTCACTCGCTAAATCAGTTTTGATAAGCTCTAAAACTGTCACGGTAGAGGAAGTATTACCGTTGTTGCTGTCGTTACAAACTGAACCAGGACTTGCGTTCGCACCCTTGTGAAATGAAAAAGATAAAAAAGAAAGAAATGCGTTGCCTCTTGGAGACCTGAACGTTGTATAAAACCTACAGTGAAAGCTTATTGTTGCTGTTGATTTACATTGCAGGTTTTAAAAACATTTACATGAAACAGAGTTGTGAATCAGTGCATTCTCAAGATAAACTTTTAGCAAAACCATATTTGTAACGTCAGTGTATTCCTCATTTATAAATAGATTTTCAAATACATTGTCTGGAGTGATCAATCACTTTTTATTCAACAACACAGGAGTACTTCTTTGAACATCATCATCATCATCATCATCATCATCATCATCATCATCATCATCATCATTATTATCATGTGGCCACATGAGGTCACTCGTGCTACTGAAGTTTATTAATGGCGACAGAGAGAAACAAACCACAGGAAGTCATGATGACTATGAATTGCAGTTTGTTATTTTGTCGACTTGAAGATGTGACGATCTGCAGCGCAGCACCTCTGTGGCTCATTCAGTCATGAGCCCAGGTAAGACCACAGGTTTAAAATAAGTAAAAGTGCAGGGCAGGTATTGTTAGCAAAACGTCAAAACTATTCATCAAGAAATGGTGTGACCCCTTTCATCGTGTTATATCACTGCTTTATTATTAATGCATTAACCCTCGTGTGGTGTTCGGGTCTGTGGGATCTGCTTACATTTGTTCTCAAAAGAAAAATTATACGATGAATAATTTCTCATCACATACTGGACACCCCGTGCACATTTAGATTACAGGATGTCCGGGACTCACTGTTCATAAGAGTGTGGAAATTGTGTACCTTTACTCTGTCCTCCTGCTTATAGTGTGTGTGTGTTCTTGTACTTATATCCCAGTGGGGACTTTCATCTGAGCGCACATAGACCCCGTGGGGACTCGTGTCACCGCGGGGACAAAAATGAGGTACCCACGTTAGAGCCATCCAAAGAGCTTCAAAACAGTGTCTAGACATGTCCCATGCTTTCTTTTAGAAAGCCTTATTGTGTGTGCGTGTGTTTTTGATTTTGTTTTTATGCACCGCACAAGGTTGCACCATTGTTGATCAATTCAAGCAAGGACACCTGTCTGCTCTCATGTTCCCCCACATTTTGCTCTCTGTCTAGCGAGAACCAATCTTTATTTACTCATACACCATATCCCCAGCTGCACATTGGGTGTGGGACACAATCGATATAGCTTTGCCCGTGTGAGTCCTTATAACAACTGATCAAGATGACCAAAAGCCTTGCAATTGATTTTGGAAGAGAGAGAAGCTTTTGATGACATCCGGACCCTCAAGCCGCCCCTACGGACACAGACCTACAGCCAAAACAAAAGGGTATCAAATAAAACCTGACGGGGCGCTTCTAGTTTACGGAACAGCTGCTGTAGTCTTTGTGGTAGTCATTTCGTGGATGAGGAAATGCACAGGTCAATTGCATGCACAGTAAGCCCTCCCATGTGAAACAACTTAGCCAATCAAATCTGTGCATTATAGGCGATAAACATTGTGACTCCACAATGCAGATAGATGAGCGGGTTAGAGGCAAGTTACATATGAAAAGACGATAGAAAGTAAAAGAAAGATAGCGATACATTTAGAAAACTAAGGTATGGAAAGAGACGCCTGCGCCGGCGAAAGTTGAGGAAAAGATGAGTGAGACCAAGAAAGGGAAAGAAAGGAAAGGAAAGATTGGTGCAAGTGGACAATGAAAATAGAACATTCATTCCAGAATGAACGGATTCATTTCTGTTCTTACTTCCCACTGGGAGCACTAAAGCAGTGTGTCTTATGTTCATGAACTGTGGCACTCATTAAAAGTGCCAATGTGAAACACCATTATGAGACAAAACATAAAGGTTTTGAACAAACACACCCACTCAAATCTAAAGTTAGGGGGAAAAAAGTGTTCTCAGAGCTCAACATGTCCAGTCCACCAGGATCCTGAGCGACACTGACTAGCCCACCAACGGCTCATGAGTGTTCCCTAATAGTTGCTTGGACTTTGGGTCAACACAAATAGCCATTTACTGATGGGGGCCTTGTCCAATAATGCATGAGTGCAGTTGCTGAAACACTACTTGAGGGAAAACAAGGGCTGTGTAATAAAACACAGCAAATACCCATATCAGCATCATCTGCCACAAAGAGAAGGGAAATAATATGAACTCAGGTTGTGCTAACCCAGCTACATGCAGCCATGCAAAAGGCACCATGTGTAGGGGTAGATGAGTCCACTGGCATCTGTGACAACGCTCAGCTGTTAGTCTACTTAGACTTTTCAATAAAGACGTTTTTCAACAAAATTCAGATAATTTTTCTCAGGGCATGCTGAGGGAATTCTTCCGAGACGTTGATGCCAATGCTGATGATCTTTTGCTGCACATCAATGTGAGACGGCTCAGCAAAGGCAGGTTTTAGCGTGAGTAGCATCTTTTTTGGCAGAGCTAAGAAATCTCAAGGCAACAGAGTTTTCTCTTTTTTTAGAAAATGAGAAACAGATGGATGATGTGGCCTTATCGGTTGATATCACTTCACATCTGAATGAACTGAATGTGAGACTACAGGGCAAGGACAATTCAATTTGTGAACTGATGACAGCTGATGACAGCTGTCCGCTCCTTTCAGAAAAACCTTGAGTTGTTCAAGGAAGACCTGCAGGGAGACGTTGCACACTTCCCAGCAGTGCAGCGAGAGGGAGAGCGAGAGGGAGGGAGAGAGAGAGAGAGAGAGAGAGAGATGTGTCTTCTTTTGTTGACTTTATTGATAAGCTGATTGTAAACTTCAGCAACCATTTTGTTAGCTTCAGCTTTGGCCAGCTTCTCACCATGTTCATTCAGAACCCATTTATCATCACAGATGTCAGGGGCTTCTCAAAGGAAGTCACACTGCACTTTAAAGGGTAAATGATTTTGTCAGTTCTGGTGACTTTTGTTGTCAGATGTGAGCGTGATTGAAGGGCAATCTTTGATTATTGGAGATGTGGAAGTGAGAAACGCAGGGACTCACACCTGCAGCGCTGCGGCCTTCGCAGTTTATTCAAAGAAACCAGCGACCTTGTCGGTTAAGGCGATTAAAATACCGCTCTCACTTTCTTGGCGAGAAACTGAGATTTTTTTATACTGAGCCTTTTTATAGCCAATGCACACATCTACACACATGCATGGCGTTATTACCCAGAACGATTGCTGCCGGAGGATTCCTGCTGATAGCAGTGACCATGTTGGCCGCAAGTTACTTCCTCATCAGAATAAGGAACATGTGTGATGTCTGATGTGATACTGAAAAGCAAACTTCTTAACCAAACGGTCGAAACATATTGCTATTATATTAGTATTTTGTGAACATTTTCAATTAATAACTACATTTGTATCCTCTGTAGACTGTAAATTGAGCTCATTTTACATCCAGTCCATTCAAATTATAAAAAGAAGCTGTGATTCATTGGTTGGTTAAAGTACTTTAAAGGGTCTTAATGACTTGGAAGAAAATTTACTCCAGTCAAATGCAGAAGGATTAATCATAATTTCCTTTATGCAGACGTACGGCTTCAGTCAGGCACCGTCTACAGTGGTGAGAAAATAAAAACAACGTCCTCTTCTTTCTATTGCTGAACACCGTCCTGAGCTACATCTCTTGGTTTCAGTTCCTGCAACTAAATCCTGTCTTTCATTCAGATACAGGTGCCCAGTGATTCAATTCAGTTTTCAATTCAGTTTATTTGTATAGCCCAGTTTCACAAATTACATATTTGTCTCGGAGTGTTTTACAATCTGTACACAAAGACATCCCTGCCCCAAAACCTCACATCGGACCAGGAACAACTCCCAAATAACCCTTCAGGGGGAAAAAAGGGAACAGAGGAGGATCCCTCTCCAGGATGGACAGATGCAATAGATGTAATGTGTACAGAAGGACAGATAAAGAAACACACAGTGATGTGTCATTGAAAGAGAAAAGTGAGCTTGGACTTGGTTTGAGGCGACATTTTTAAATAGTAGATAACTTTATCGTTGTGTTGCTTTTGAGAAAATATGCATTTGTTGGAATAGGGATTGCGTCTCAAAACACTCTCTCATAACACATAATAATATACACCTTCAAAGTGATAGTTGGCATTTACTGCACATACTCTTACAATTTAAGTTGCATTTAACATCCTTTTAGTACCATTTAGTCAACTTTTCATCCCATCCTTATGAGTTAATCAACTGCTCCTGACATTTATAACAATGCCTGGCATATTTAATTATTTTCTTTTGTCACCAAAATAATAATTGTTTGAGCAAATATTACTCAAACATAAGTAAACACTGCAGTTGTGGGTAAAGTATTATCAGCTGAGGATTAATACACATTAGCGACTATTTGCAGCAGAACGTCTGCGAGTGAGATCGACTCAAAATAAACAATGGAAATGTTTGTGATCGTTCATAATGTGGGAACACTTCAACCGACCAAACAGTGAGGTTAATTTGGTGTTTTCATTTAGTTTTGGACAAAACAGGATCAATGTTGGTTTTGGTCTTTTAATGGATGAGAAATCTAAACCTTTTTCGTACCCAAATGTCCAACGAGCAAAACCCCTGCAGTGCAGAGACGGTTTAGGCAACCCAACTACAAAGTTTAGGAAAATATCCTATAAAGAAGATTGTTACTTGATTACATATTTATATTCTTTATTTTACATTATTGATACCTGTATTTCCTGTTTTTCAAAGAAATTCAAATAAAGAAACAGAGTTGGCCTTCTGATCTCCTCCAGCAGGTCATTCCGAAGTTATTATGGATTGTGTCATGGATTATGTCATGGATAGGAGCCAAGAGAAGGGATTCAAAAGTATGAAGTACAACACTGAGAAACTAGCAACTCATAGGAGGGAAAGGAGCTGGTATGTATACTGCAGGGATGATTAGATGTGCAGGTGAACGAGAGTCAGGGGACTGGGACTGTTGGGAAGGTCGGAGGGCATCTGGTGGACAGGTAGGGACCGGCAGGTCTGGAGAGCTGGAGGAGAGAGAGTCACAGGCTGCAGGGCCGACTATTCCTAACCACTGTTCCTTGACCTCTGTAGAAAATATCACAAGGTCATGGAAAGACAGGTAGGAGAATTCATGAAGAGTTAGGAAAAGACAAGCACAGCATTTAGAGAATCCAACTCCACGTTCACTCACCGCGTAGTTATGAGGCGACGGCGGATGTTAGAGACGTTGGTCTGCAGCGGGGAAACTACTATATTTAGGAGATGGACGACAACAAAGCTCATCTTAGATACTTTGTCTTTGTGTTCCGACAGTGTTCTGTCACGCAGAGGACATAAACCACTCGGTTCAAAGTATTCCTTTATTAACAAGGTTGGAATTGAAATGAAAGAAGGAATATAAAAGTAAAACCAAGGGATTGTCACAGAGGGAACAAAGCTATTAAACCGTCCCTTTGCTCAGTTTCAAACATGCTGAATTGAATACGTTATTCCACTAACAATGTCTCATATCCCTTTTTGTTGTTATGCAAATTGCAGTAAGCGGTGGAGGGAGCTGGGCCAAGTCGGGCTAAACCTCCACTCCTCCTTCCTGTCATGAAGGGTTTAACTCGGGGCATAAAGGACAGGAGACAAGCCCCTCGAGTAGCTCCATGGAAACATGAGACGCCTGGGATTTCAACTCCTCTCCTTGCAAGAAGAGAAGAATCTTTCCAACAATTGTGTTTTGAAATTGTAATGGGAAAAAATAATTGATTTAAAAGATGATAATCAAAAATATGACGTCCCACTAAAGAGCCGGTCCGTTTTTAGCACCTGAGTAAAACACCTGAGGGCTGAGGCTGCAGCACCAGGAGAGCAACACGTCAGCAGCAGCCGGACGTTCCTAGTTTGCCAGAAGGTTCAACAGATTATTGAAAGTATTTCCATGTTATATATCTGCATTTGGCGGTTATGATCATGTGTTCTCGAAAAGAGTAAAAAGGACTATTCGACTGCAACCAGAGCCAATCATAACAAACTAGACAACAACAACATTGTGTTTTAAAAGCTATTTTTTCACATTTAGTTTTGTTTACTTACAATAACAATTACCATTTGTGCTGTCAGGATTCATTGGAACTAAGAATTATTTTAAGAGCTGATATTATCTATTTTAAATGTGTTCTTCAGTTATTAATTCAGTTGAAACAAAGTCCTTAATGCGTTTTCTTGTTTAGTCCCGTTGCTGATAAATCATGCTCACGGCCAACCTATGGAATCAAAAGTGCACCGCTCTGTCAACTGTCTTTACCTTTAATAAGTGGCTATTGTGTAATAAAGTTGCACATTTTCACAGAGCTCATTTTTCTAATATGTGTTGTATTTTCTGTAGAATCATGACAAAAAACAGATACGAAAGATAAGACAAATGTTTCAAGGAAGTAAGGGCCATCTTTCTGCAGAAGGAATACTTGCAGAACAATACCTAATACCTAATAATCCAACAATACCCTTGTGTTTTTGCTGAAGTAGCATTTCCATTGTTGCAGTGGCACATCCGAGTGCTCCCTCCACACCTGGCGTTGTGGCAGCATTTCCATATCAGTGAGGAAGAGGAACAGTGCTGTTTGAATATTTTTATTCCAAAAGAAGTTTGTGTCTATAGGTTTGAACAACAGGGCGATCTCTCTGAAGAACATCATTGCACTTT
Source organism: Liparis tanakae (assembly GCA_036178185.1). Classification (NCBI taxonomy): domain Eukaryota; kingdom Metazoa; phylum Chordata; class Actinopteri; order Perciformes; family Liparidae; genus Liparis; species Liparis tanakae. Next base: position 13,678,024 of record CM070092.1, read on the forward strand.
CGTCCCAGTCCCTCCCATCCCCCCCACCCACAATCACACTATAGAACCTCTTGGTTTTAGGAATAATAACAACAATGTAATCATAATATTCATCATCAGCTTTGATAATCCATTTAGCACTAGTATAGAAATGTGAAAAAAAACAAATAAAATAAAATTGAACAAAACGGTTCGTTTTGACTGTTCAGACACCCCAACTGATTTGTTTTGTGACCCCCCCCCCCCTTCTCTTCATACAAGCAATTAATCACGCTAGCAATGTCTTCGTCTTTCTTCGGGTTTGTAACTCCACAATAATAATGCTTTGCAGCTAATAAACACTTAAAGCTGGAGACCACTTCTTGGCTCTGTGGTGCCGTCACACATTTGAAGTTTTGTGAATATGTACACAGAACCAACTGAAGAAGACAATTTAAAAACAACCAGAGGGTTTACAACTTTTAAACAGCGAGGAAATAAGAATTGGAGATGTTGCAGATGAGTGTGTGTGTGTGTGTGTGTACTGTGACTTATTGTGGAAAGGGGCTCGCTGCTGTTGCCTTGTCAGCATTCTGCACAAGGCAGAAGTACAGAGGCTTGCTTCTGCTGACAGCAATCATTCAGAGAGACAGAATAATGTGTGCAAACAATATTATCGTTCATTATCTGGAGCACGAATGTGTCGACAAATCTGTTTCACTGCAAAATGCACAACTTTATACAGCAATGCAATGTTTGCTTAGCCAACAATGGCGGTGATTTTTCTTCAGGGGATTTGTTAAAGGGCTGAACTGGTGGGTTTGCGTGTTATGTCACACACTTTGCATTCCTGCTGAATATAGATGAAGGAAGCCAGTGAGGGACTCCTGCTGTTGGGTGAGATCTGAGATGAGGGCATGTAGCGCCTGCAGCTGGTAGCTTTATGTGTGTTGGGGGAGACTCGTTGGAGTCAAAAGGTTTTAGGAGATGAGGATGTGGTACAAATTAAATTAACAAACTCAGGGGGGAAAAAAGAGAGAAAGGGGACAACAACTATTGATACGTACAGGAGGGAGGTAACGCTGACTTTTGAGAATCAGCTGCCGGAAAGTTTTACATTCATAAAATCAGCTGTCAACAGTAACAAAACACTGACACTGAGCAGAAAGAAGGGAATTCAGTTATATGTTATTGAAAAAACATCTGCTAACCCTCGTATCTTGGATTTCATTCCCAGAAACAGCACCCCGGGTTCAGTAGGTAGTGAATCACTCTCCATGGAGTATTTTGGGTACCGAGTAGACACAGGATCCAATGAACACCGACACTGATGAGTCTACAACCTGCAGTGCAGACAATGCTAATACAGCACTTGATAATGATTTCATATAAAAAATATATATATATATATATATATTCTATGCAATGAATGCAAAAAACCCGGATATTTACTTTTGAGGGTACCATTTCACAGAGAGGTTGTACAACAGATAACACATGAAAGGGATCTCATTTGATTAGGGAGCTAAAGGGAAATAATGCTGCACACAATTAATATTGTAATTGGGGTTCAAAACATCAAGGGCAGCCATTTAATTTTGATTAATATGATTTCTGTAGAGATAGTGAACCTAGTGGTCTCTTTCTTTAAAGTGGACTTAAAGGATAAGGCTGGCAATATTGTATATTTTTCTTCTTGTCAACAAATCCACCGACGTGTTGGTGTGTCTCTAAAACATATTCTCACTCCCAACTCCTGAAACACCAACGTTTAATCAGTGCTCCTAAGCTTCAAACTACGACCCTGGAGGGACCCCTCCAGGGTCACTTCTGAACGTGTCAGAGCCCCTCGCGACACGCGGAGTATCTTTTCAAAATAAACGTCCATCTTCACAGGAAGTTGGGTTGAGGCAACAACTCCCCTCAGTTTGGTTGAGGAAGAGATTGTGGTTTATGTTAACGTGACTGACTAGGGACTCACGACAGGGTCACTGACGAGTCATGTGACCAGCGACTCACATGACAAAAGGACTCACGTGACAAAATGTCAAAGTTAACTTTTAGTTTCACACGGACATGAACAGCTGTGCGTCTCATACAGATGCTGACGTGCGTCTGTGCGTCCGGCTCCTCTGGCCACTCATCAACTGCCGATGTTTGACAAGTTGGAAGTGAGAACGTGTTGGGCTCTTAATACTTTTTCGACTTCCGCAGCCTGTTGGTGGCACTTCGCCACTTTGCTTTCATTGATGACGCAATATTGGGTACAAATAGATACTTTATACGAGGCGTTGGCTACTTATCAGTCAGATCAGTTCATCAATAATTGTATTTTGGGTCTTTTCATCAGATTTGTTGGCGGTAGAATGTAAGCCTCATCTAACGCTCCTTTTAATCATACCACCAGTTCTCGGTGTGAAAGCTGAGGCTTCTTGAGAGATTGGAGGTGCAGTATCCGAAATTAGAAATTAAAGACCTAAACGATTTGATTCTATATGGTCTTTAAAGCCATGGTCTTTATGCACCCTAGCTAACACATAGCTAGTGTACTGTGGTGTTTATTTTTAGTTGGGCTGTAACATTAACTACAAAATTAAAAGAGGGCAGCTTCTCTCTGAGCTGGAATGAAAAACATGCTTCTCTTCCAAATCTTTTCATCAGCATGTTTCTCTGATTTCAAACCCCTCCAGGAATGAGCCCCGGACACCGTTGGGAGTAATTAGACGATCAAAAGCTTGAGACGGGTATTGACAAGGCTGTGTTGAGTCTATCGCTCTGGCAGCAGCCTCTACTGTGGACGGCCAAGTCCATCTGATACACAGAGAGAAGAGCAGAAGCTGCAGCTACAGTCTGCTTGCGCATGAACACGCCCCTTAAAAGATGCCCAGAATTAACAGATCAGGACAGATCTAATAATGGAACGGTTTGGGATCCCTCATTCGAATGATGTAGTGTCCTTCTCACTCTTTGTCTCTTTCTATCTCCTCTCTTTCCATTCTTCTACACCTTGCCTCTTTGTCTCTTTTTTCATCCTTTCTATCTCCTCTACACTGTGTGAACAGAGGTGAAGAAGACGTAAAAGGCTTAGCAAGTGTTACTCAGGATAACAAGGACATTCACTTCACATTTCAAAGCCTCCTGCGCTATATTCTCATCTTTTGTGGCTTTCTGATCATTTAACATTTGTAGAAAAGTGCCGTTTCTGGGAACATAGTTCTCCTCACTCCAGTAGTTACAGACTTACAGGAATCACACATTTTTACAAACGGGGAGACGCACAGCGTGAAGGAAGGCAGAGTTTCCTCTGCTACTGTTTGCATTACGTTGTCTTGCAGTAGCTTCATCCACCTTCCCTGATACCATCCAAAAAGCAGCTATGGGTCACAGGGAGGGACACAAAACTCACAAAACTCTTGAACACCACTCGCCAGTGTCATATTATGCTATAATTCACCATATTGTCACATGTACTCTGTATTTAACTCTGTAATTCCCTCTCAGAACAATGGTAACAAAAAAAGAAAGAAAAAAAACAAACAACAGGAAATAGTTCTCTGAAAGTCTTTTAGATGCTGTTTTAAATCACATACGGATACAGTATGTCCTCCACCAAGGCTTCACCTGACTACGGTCTAGAGGAGAAAAGTGTCTACGGAGAAATAAAAACCGGCACACTCCAATCTAATGGTGAAGTGAGAGGGAGGAGGAGGAAGGACAGGGAGGCCAATAGAAACCATCATCTGGTCGTGTGCATTTCCACTGAACTGATCTTCAGAGTCGAGTACAGAAGCTTAACAGACGAACATCTCACAGCAAGCGTGACCCCAGTTCTGTAGCCCCAAGCCCAACTAGAGACAGGGTCGTGGTTTCACCTCTTTATTCTCCTTTTAAAGGCTGCCTAGTTGGTCTATCGGCTGCCCTTGCAGAGTTTGTTTCCCTCCAACTCTCTTTTGTTCTCCGATGAATTCCACCTGTGGAAACCAGCAGCGTCTCTCAGCAGCGCAGATGTTCCTCAGGAACATCCCACCGTCACAGTCACTCTCACCCCGTCCACTGCTCCTGGTCTCAGTCCTGTTCCCCCAGTAGGTCTGTGGTTTTGCTGTTCTGTGGAGAGGGAATGGGTCGAGAGCTATGATGCGGTGGGCTGTGGTGTAGCCGCCTTGGGCTGAGCCCCCCTCCGCCCTCGCTGTCTGTGTTGGATGTGGATGGGGGTGGGGGTGGGGCTAGTCGGGGCAGGGGTGCTGATAAAGGTGGTATTCTTGTTGTGGTTGATCCTATGGTGCTGCCCGATCTCACGCTTTGGATCCTCCGGCACTCCTGGCAGATGCGCACGTGGGTGCAACTGCGGGCGGACAGCATCACGGGGGTAGGTGCTGGTGGAGGAGGGGTCGTGTTGGCACCCAGCGGGTCATCTAAGAGCCGCTGGGGCCCCGGCCCCAATTCGGGAAGCCCCGTCCCCCCTGCTCCACCTCCTCCAGCTCCACCTGTCAGCGGGCCGGCACCGCTGTAGAGCTTGCCGTTGCTAAGGCGCATCTCCCGGACCAGGCGCAGAGGTCGAGGGGCCCCCAGAGCAATACGAGTGGGATGCCGCAGGGCCGCCGAGCTGCTGAGGGGCCGACGGCGCCGCATACGGGAGCTCTTCTTACAGGAGACGGCGTTCCTAAACTCTGTGATCATCTCCTGACAAACAGACACCTACAGGAGAAAGGAAAGGGAAGAAAGAGGGAACGATGGAAGGGAAGGAGGCAAAGGAAGGGAGGGGCGCCACAGACACAAAGTAGGCAGGCAGCGGGACAAGACGGTGGTAAGGCGGTACATAGAGAGGAGAGGAGGGACAAGGAAATTGAAAAGAAAAGCAAAAAACAAGGCGGGGATATGGGAAAAAGAACAGACACAGTAAAGCATGGGGAAAGAAAAGTGGCGGGAGAAGCGAGGGCACAGAGACCAAAGAATGGTGGCGTGGTTTATAAACAGAAATGAGGAGGCGATGGGGGAGAAGGATGTGGAGATGAACAGAGATGGGAGAACATCCAAGGAGCAGAGAGAGTTATTACAATCTAAACACACCAAACACCAAAATGTTGTTTAGTTTATGGGCACTTCATTATGGCACTACGCACTGTGGACGGACAGGCAGGCCTGTACACACAGGCACACTCACGCACACCCTCAGACACGCAAACAAACCGATGCATTATTCCAACAGAGTCACCACTGCAATTTGCACTCACGACTATAGAAATGCATCAACAAGTCTCTGACAGACAAACGACATTCTCATTAAAATCATAACAAAACTGAATGTGCTCACATAAACAGAAACAATACTCCTTATCGGAGGACAGACACTGATGACAAGAGGCGTGTGTGTTTGAAAAAGAGATAGAGGAAGACACACAGTGAAATGGATGAGACGTAATCCAAGAATGGAAACGAAGAATACCAGCGTACAAGTGAGGCGTGTAAAAGAAGATACATCGTGACATTTAATGTCAGGGAATAAGATCACATTGATTTTTTTTAAGCAAGCAGATATTGCCATTTCTCAATATTGCTTTATGCGTATTATCAAGTTTAGCTCACAAACACTTGCTGCCATATGTTGAACAGCGAACACGACATGGGCATGATGACTTCCAAACAGGCAGGACATGCAACGTGAAATCAAATTCTCTATTGGTTTTATACATTTTGTATACTGGAACGTCCCTCTCGTCTCACATGCTCGTTCATTGAACCTCAAATGTTAGAGCACACAAACAAACAAACAAACAAATGTACAAATGGATGCAAAAGCTGTGAGAAATTCTCACACACAAAACAACAGAATCCAAAAAATGGCGGGATGCCATGGTAACCTACTGGGGTGTGTCTGTGGGGTCGGCGTGGGCAGGTATGGGGGCATACCTCATCGATCTCTGTCGAGTGACGTGTGGACCACACAAACTCCATGATGGCCACAAACACGGCGATGATGAGCCCACAGATCAGCACCACAAAGATGCCCCCGATGTTCTCCATGCCCAGACCTGAGGGCGGGATGCAGGAGATGAACATTAGTACGCGGACGCAGAAACACACCGACACCAGCGTGGTTTGAAATGTTTTGACACTTGGTTTTATTAACCCAAAAAAGAAATGACAAGATACGTTGATGTCTACTATGCTTCATCAGCTGCTGAGAGGTAGCTCTCTTATCATCTAACTGTTGGCACGAAAGCAAATAATCTCTCAAAATGTCGAACTATTCATTTATGTCTGAGAAAGTGGACAGAAGACCAGAGACGTTTAACTGACAGCCTGTGTAACAAACTGCAGGCAGTTCAAAAGACTTGGGCCTGCCCACTTTGTTTGGGTCTAAGAGGGTCTAAGTGAACCATTAAAGATATGGATTTTTCAGCCTCTGAAAATCCAATTTGACCACTCTTTTAAAAACATCTGCGCCTCGCAAGTATCTGAATGTTATGTCAGTGAAATACTAAATCATTGGCGCTTTATATTGAATTAAAAAGTCAAAATAGTCCGTGGTATGCGGACTCTGATTTCCACAATGAAAGGCCTTGAGACGAAAATGAACGATGCTAAAAGGTCTGAGGTCTGAGTTGTCAGACAATATTCTCAAAAGAGATTTGTTATTGTCATTTACACACACACACACACACACACACACACACACACACACACTCACACACGCATGAACAGACCCACTCTAATAAAACTCCCATTACACACCACCTGAGACCAACACACAACATTTGGTGATGGAAGTAGATTGTGCTAAGCACCCTTCACCAGCACATTAGGTTGGGCATAAGCCATTAGCTGGACTGGAGCAACGAGTGAGGAGACTATTACTGGGGAAATTAGAGAGAAGGTGGGAGAGGATACAGACAGCTGCGGTCGACTGACCCTTGGCACGGTGGTCCTCCTCTTTGGGGCATTGGCCTCCCTCCCACCACCGCCTCTTCAGTATCTCCAGCCTGTTATTCTCCTGCAGCTGGAGGATGGCCAGCGTGAGCTCGTCTCTGAACGGAGACCCTGGGAAATGACAGTAAAGCAGGATAAGTGGTGGAGGATGGAAAGAGCCTCGAGCAAGAACGGGGGGGGGGGGGGAACATGAACTGTCAAGAGAGAAAAAGAGGAGGAATCAAAGGGACAGATGCAGCTTCGAGATGGCGACAAGTGATTTGAGTTTGAGAATAAAGAGAGGATTAGTGAGAGATAAAGAGTGAGATTACAACCAGTCAGAGCCAGTGGTACAGCTGCAAGTCGGACCGCATACAACACATGTCAATGAACTAGATAACGGTAAAAAACTGTTACTGTTGTTGAGTCAGGGAGAAACACAGTGCACCACAATGTGAGCAGTTTTCATCTTAACTGCTTCATGCAAAACCGTGGCCAGTGTGTGCTTTGAATTGAGATCAATCCCCTATAGCTGATATCCTCTGGGAGGTGATACAAGCAACGTCCCACCATGACAGAGCGCTTCACAAACACCAGTATCCCTCATTTCAGGGCCTGAGCTCCTCCCTCCAGGGAGACTGTTGTTGCAGTGCAGGGATGTTTATAGAAATGTGCTTCTTCACACGGAACCAGAGTCCACCAGCACGTCTGTGTGGTCATCAATCACATGAAATAAAGGAATAGTTCAACTCTATAAGTTACGCTTATTTGCTTTCTCGCAGAGAGTAAGATGAGAAGATTCTATGGTCAAAATGAAGCTGCAGCCGATTATCTTAGACTGGTTATATCCAAATTGTAATTAAAATCTGCCAACCAACTACAAAAAAAGACAACTAGGTAACATTGGTATATTGCTTGTGTTTATCTTTTGAAAAAACAAAATTGAAAAAGGGTTTTTTACAGGGTTTTAGTGTCGGAGAATTTCCTCTAACTTTAAATAAGACTTTAAATAAGAACTCTGTTTCCGACCAACAAATAGTCCAAAACATAACCTGAATAACCACATTATTATTAGCCTTTGGGCAAAGCCAGGCTTTATGCTAAGCTAAGCTAACCATCTCCTACCTGCAGCTTCATATTTAGCATACCGACTTCAGAGGGTTATCCATCATTTAACTTCTGGAAAGAAAACAATCAATTGTATTTATCAATATGTCAAATTACTGTTTTTAAATTGTGTTTTGTTATTTGGGTGAACCAGTATTTCTATCTGCCTCAAGACATCTTTCTCCTCCTCTGTCTCTCTCCATCACGACATACAGTCACTCTCTCTTTCTCCACACCTTTGATCCGTCAAATCTTTTCTGTCCTTTCCTCCCTCTCTCTTGTTTCTTCTTCCTTTTTTAGAACGGATGACTGTGATGCAGTGACTCCTCTTAGCGCTTGAACAAAAGAAGCTTCAGAGGAGCCAGACATGTGGGGAAAAGCCATTATCTGCATGTTCATTACCAGTTGAAATACCTTCCCTCAGATAAAAAAAATAATCAAGCACGTACAAAACGGTTGGATCCATTGCCTCACCAATCAATACTACATGTTTCTATTTAGCATAATTGATCTCATGCAAGTGTTTCTGCCTCTCTCACAGTCCAATAAGTTTGTATTTGTTTAATGCAAGAATATCACAGTGATTCCCAATCTAGGGGTCGGAACCCCAACATGGGGCTGAACGATTAATCTAAGGGTCATGATATGATTATGAACTAAATCCAAATTCTGCTACATCATATTATGCTTCATTGCTTTAGACTTTAGCAGAGAATCCAGTCCAAGGTTCTCCTCATCGCACACAACGTCCTTCTCAACCTCGCCCCTTCACACCTGGTTGACCTCCTGACCTCCTACTCTGTCCCAGCATCACACTTGGGGGGACTGGCCATCTCCATTGCTGCCCCCTCCCTCTGGAACTCTCTCCCCCATCAACTCAGACTTTCTTCAACCACTCACCACTCTTAAAACTGCACTTCAAACTCATCTACTCATATGTGCTTTCAACCTGCAATGCTATTTATGTATGTTGTTGTTTGGTTTGTAATGTACTGTTATCATGTTTATATTAAAACTGCTTGTATTGTTTCTGTCTTTTCCATATAAAGGGCCTTTGAGTTAACAGAGAGCAGCTTCACACAGCTGCTGATGACAATTTGTAATATTGTAATTATTACTTCTTAAGGATTCAAAACATTTGATGGAAATAATAATACAGATAATTTAAATGAATGTAATTAGCTCATGGATCTCAGTTATCATTGTAATGTAATTTCCTTCAAGAAATGTCCAGGTTTTCTGACATGTTTTACTATTTGAAGTTATTACCTGGTAGTTATTGCCTTATCAGCTGGGACAGACACTTTGTAACAGATTGAAAAAATTAATATTAGTAGTATTACCCAGTGGCATGCCGATGCCATAGCCCTTGGTGTCCAGGAGGCCTCCTATCTTCGTGAGGTTACAGTTGAGGCCGCGGTAGTACTCGTTCATTGTGCTCTCCATCAGGAAGGCGTACTTTGAGTTGACCACACGCGCGATGCCCTCCTCTGTGCTCTTCACAAATACACTGGGCTGCTTGGAGTTCATGTAGTTCCACATCCGCTGGTAGGTCTGATACCGCGAGTTCTGCAGAGGAAAGGGAACACAACAACCAGAATTACACACAGAATACAGTCACGGTTCCCAACATGTCCATGTCATCTGTCTTTGATGCAAAGATAAAAATGGAGATTGATGAAAATAAAATCGGGGAGAAAGAAAGAGACGTGCATCCTCGATTAACAGGAGTGTGAATAATGTCAAGCAAAATAAAACATCAATGGCAAATAAACATCAAGAGGTGTAAGGAGAGTAGAAGGAGGAATAGCAACATGAATAAAGGCAACAGATTATTCGCTCGTGGCGTAGCTGATGCATCATCGTTCGTACAGATGGAGGTAAAACACAGGAGGTGGTTCAGCACTGAATAAAATATGTTAAGCTCTAAAACAGGATTATGTTTTTAAAGTGCACAATTACATGTTGCATCTCTGTGTGTGAGAAGAAAGAAAAAGAGCAGAGAGGGCGGTCGACATGTGTGATAATGTGACTGTGTATGTGTTAAACGCGTGTGTTTTAGTGGATTAGCCATTAAGTGGGGGATGTGCTGTAGCATTAAAACTGGCTCATGTCAGCAAACATACACAAAACGTATTATACCCCCAATATGGACAAAAAACCCGAGACTTCAAAGCACACACACTCACAATTTGGCACGTAGCCATTTCCCATGGATGCAACAAACAAATAAAAAGTTTGTTTTATATCCACTCACCTACACACACTCCCACATGCAAACACACCTACACACAGAGACAAAACACACACGCGCTTTGACAAACACAGATGCCGCAAGCGCTCTCATAAGCAAACACAGGCAGTCATCCACTTAATACAAACAGCTATAAAGAAAACAAGAGAGAAACTCAGAGATAGAGTAGCAAATATGCAACCACTTACTCTAGGCACAGCAATAAAGACCCAAACAGTGCACACTAAATCCCACATCTACACAACATGGCAAAGATTTTGTGGAAGTTTTGTGACAAATAAAGAAAACTCAGGAAATTGTCAGAATCTAGGGTGAAATCCAACTTTGCACAAAATCAAAACAATGTACCATGTTAGCACGGAAACAGCCCAAAGACAACCAGTACCATGAAGAAGGTCATGGTGCTCCCTCCGTGGATGGTGCCATACTCGATGTTGGTCTGGTCGGCCAAGTCATCCGGAGACTCGATGGGAACCTCCATCCTCTGGACGGTGAGGAAGGCGGCCAGGTTAGCCGTGTAGGAGGAGATGATGATCAGGGTGAACGCCCACCTGAGAGGCGGAGAGAAGGGAAACGATGGGCGCTATGGATACTAGCATTTATCACAGGATTTCTTTTGTGGATCAAACAATGTAACTATATATAACTAGAACGGGCACTCTGCAGAGCGCATACCTTGGCATATCGCAAGATTGGGCATTGAATTATGAACATTTTGGCATTAGTTGCAGCCAATTGGATAAAAATTAACCGTGCTATGCTAAAAAGAAGATTTTGACCTTTCCATGACCATGACCGTGACCTTTGACCCGGTCAATCCCAAAATCTAATCAAATGGTCCCCGGATAATAACCAATCATCCCACCAAATTTCATGTGATTCGGTTTAAAACTTTTTTTGTAATGCGACGCATACAAATAAATAAATAAATACACGGCGATCAAAACATAACCTTCCGCATTTTCAATGCAAAGGTAATGATGTAATAAATTATCTGGGAAATGTCTGAAAATTAAAGCTCTTCTATTACACTGAAAATCAAATAGAAATACAATATAACCATAAATCTGTTTGTTGATTTGTGAAAAAGCTCAACATTCACACAGCAAACATTCCCAAAGATACATTGTCTATACATTGGTTACCAGTAGTAGTAGACACTACTCCACACCCTTATATGTGAAGATGGGACTTTCTTGTGACCATTCTTGTCTCCACCTTCTTCAAGCACATCATGTACTCACTATGCTTAATAATATCCCTCTTTCCCATATCTTGCTCGACTCAGTGTAATTTGGTCTCTCCGTCTTCCTCTACCCTTTATCTCTTTATCTCTCAGTGTGCGTCTCTTTCAGTCACTCTGACGCCACAGGAATATCCTCACTCTAACATTTCTGTGAACTTTTGCATTTTTCTGCTGTTTCCTTGGTGCTCGGGGACCAAAATGTATCAGCAATATGTAAAATGTAAATGTCGTTATCTCACGCAGAGGATGACAAATGCAGGTTGTTCATGAAGATATTAGTTGAACCACTGAATGTCCTTTAAAATACAACTAGCTGATTCTCTTTTTTTTTTTATTTGTAGAGCTTCTTGTTGTAATCTATATTAATATGACTTTGTATAGTTTCTTTTAATCATATAATCATATCCACTAGTATTTTTATAATTGTATTGCTTTTTATTGTATTATATTACTGTTTTATTACATTTGCAATGTTTTTATCCCAACTGTTTTTACGATTAAGCATTCCTTTGTTTCTCATTTAGTTTATTACTTCGTAAACAGTATGTATTGAAAAGTCTTTTCTCTGGAGGCTTCAGTGTGAGCACAGAGAAACGTTGCCCTTCAGCAGATTAATGAAAACCGCTTATGAGTATCGAACTATGAACATGCACCATTCTGCACTGTACCATAATACACATTTTTGAGTGGGATGTACTTTAAACCGGCACAGAAGCGTAACCCTTCAGTAACTTACCACACCCCGCTAACACATCTGGTGGACACGGCTCTGGGCATGATCTCTGACCCCTGCTGCATGAAGCCTCCGATAGGGAACCACAGGCTGTTCCCCAGTGTGTACTGGTTCTCCAACATGTCCCTGCGCTCTCGCAGACACGGGTGAGGGTTGTACCACTCATAAGGGCTCAGCCTGGTGGGGGAACAAAGGCACAAGGAAATGACCTTGGGGTCAAATGCTCCTCTATTATATCATTCGAGCCACCGCCAACCAGTCACTCAATGCCTGTGAATCTCTGGGAGGATTTTAAAAGGTAAAAAAAAGACGACATTTGACAACTCGTGTTCGACCAGATAATTGCCGATGTGGCTGCAGACCGCGGGTACAGTGTGTGATGTAATGTATTGACCTTGCAGCCAGGAAGAGCACACAGCTGACAGCCAGGTAGGCGAGCAGCATGAAGAGCCAGACGGCCGGAGAGAAGGGATCGAGGAAGGAGAAGTAACCCGGCTTCCGACCCTGTTGCGGAAGAAGAAGAGGAGAAAGAGTGGAGGAGCGATTGGAAAGGGCAACAGACACAGACGGTGACAGACAGACAGGAAGTTACGGCGTATTAAATAAACAAGGTGTCACGTCTCAGCAGGCAGGGACTGCCCCCTGTGCACCACAGGAGGGCAGTGTCCTTCACTGCACGCTGATAGTAAGTCTGCAGTGCTGTGATACGCTAATAATACAATCCATAAAGGCTCAGATTCACAATGCCTGCGCTGAAGCATACTTGGCAAAGACCCAGCACCTCATTAGCAATGTAAAGCCGCCGCTGTTACCCAGCTACACAGCACTGACTTATTAAGTCATTTAAATCACACCTATACATTTCCCCGTGCCACACGGTGGATGTGGCACACACAAACAGGATCCTCGGCTTCACAGATGATATAAGCTGTTATGTAATGTTCGGTCTGATTCCATAAGAATCATCAAACAAGCGGAGCCCGTCGCCTTCTGTGTGACCCTGCCGGCTAAGAGCGGCGCAAGTAAAAGAAATGACATCCAATACAAGATCCGTGGTGAGGATCGTGCAGCGGACGCCCTGCAGCCCCAGATAACACCCTCACCAGCTGAACTCGGTACAAGATGCTGATCCCCAGAGTCATGAACGGCTTAGAGAAGTCGATAACTTTCTCTCTCTCCGACGTGATGGTGAAGCCGGCGACGGCCAGGTCTGCTTTCTGTGGAGTTGATGAAGAAAGATGGGTGGATTGATAGTAGCGGGGGCGAGAGAAAGGTAGAGGTAGTGGAGGAGAGGAGAGAAAACGGAGTGGTCAGGTCACTGCTTAAAAATAGGAAGACACTCAACGCTGCGCTGGGCGGACGAGAGAGCTCCGGTTGAATTGACTTGCCAGAAGAAAAATGAAAAGTTTTGACTGCGCCACTTGAAAACACAGTTGGAAAAACAGAAGAAGAAAAAAACGTGCACTCTGTATCTTTTCCTCGCGCACACAAACACACCCACACACACACACACACACACATTATCCACCATCAAAATGAGGGCAATTGCAAGTAAGCACTGGGTGGCTGGTCTTTCCACCTGTATAAAAGCCCTGCAGGTTTGTCGGCGGTCTGCCTCCCCTCCATCTCTTCCATTAAAAGCTAATTGATGAACATGGACCACTAATTAGAGCTGAGTGATCAGGCAGTGGGGACGGCATGGAGGGAGAGGAAGCGTGGAGAGCTGGGGGAGCAACAGTGTGGCAGGCCCCACCCTGGGACCACCGTCTGGTAATTGAAGTATACCGTATGGTAATTAAGCAAAGAGGGGCTCTCATTAGCCCGCTTCAACCACACTGTATGTCAGAGCAAACTAGGCCTGGACAGGGAGGGGGAGGGGGAACGGAGAAGGGGGAGAAAAGATGGTGCAGACAGTTTTAGTCAATGCTACCACTCTCTTTGGGGAAATTATCAAGTCAGCTTTTGTCCTAGATAAGAGTCGTGCTCCCCTCTGAGGGCAATTTGAAACATGGGAAGTTACAGCAGAGTTTTGTTTTGGGGCGTGCGTGAGTGAGTGAATGGTTCTGGTTTGTTTGTGACATAGGGAGGGGGAGGATACTCACCCTGTTGATTAGCTCTCCCACCATGCCGGTCCAAGAGCCGTTGGGCTCTGGGGCCCCATACTGGCCATCATCCACCAGCTTGATCTTGAAGGAGAATTTTAAGATGTCTGAGAGCTCCTTGAGCATGTCGACGCAGAAGCCCTCGTACTGGTCGTTGCCCTGGAAGTCCTGGTAGTTGTCTCTGCGCATCACGTATGGGTTTTCCTGAGCACAGAGGAGGAGGGGGGGATTAGTGACTGACATGTACGGCGCACTGTTTTTAAAACTAGGGATTGATATTGTATTGTAAATAATGAATGTCAAATGTTTGGGAAATGTGCTTGTAATAAAGCAGTACAAAAATACAATAAAAAGCAATACAATATCTAAAAATACTAGTAGATATGATTATATGATTATTTAAAAAATTGGATATTCAAATCCGCCCGAAATCCCCCTTATTGACACATTATGCATTCAATAAACATATTCACTAAAATATGGAACTATCACTTTAACAAAGCACAATTTGCAATTAGCATGTCTTTATTGATTTTTAACCATCTCAAAAACATTTCAATAGCCATTCAATTTAAATGGAATCCCACCAAGCATCTATATAAACGTTAGAGACATGCTACTCTATCAGGAAGGTAGAGTCTTTACAATATATATACAGTATATATACAGTATATATACAATTGCATTATGGGAATAGTAGGATTCAGCTTTTCTGTAGCTTGAGCAATACTTCGGACTGTAAGAATCAATTTAGACCATTCTTTTTCCTCCGTCTCTTGTGAGCCCCCAAACATGATGGAGGTTCAACACTAAATTATTGGCAAACTCCTTTAAAATACATGAAATGTCTTCCAATCACTGGATCCGTCGACCTCCAAATCTCATATTTTATTTGCAGGTCTTGCAGCAGTAAAAAAGGGGGAGGGGGAGGGAACTGTGTGGGCGGAAGTCCTAGCGCAGAATTATTACAGTGCACTCTGATATATGGCGATGGCTTCTGTTCCACGGTTTTGACGTTGATAACTTCTAAGAGAATGCAGACTGTGTTCTCATTGAACGTTTCACTTCCTTTATTTGTCTGTATATTTAAATACATATCTATTTTTCATTCATCTTTTTCAATTTTCATTTCATTCTTTTGTAATAACCTTACGTCAACATTCACGCCAATAAAGCTTATTTGATGAAGCGCAATGGGATGCAGGTTATTTACTGTATCAGGTGTTTTTACACATCTCCACTGAGCTGAAGATGATGTATCAGCATCATGGAAGGGGGTTATTGATTTTCCGATATGACATTACTCATATGGAAACTAAAAGGAGACAACTTGTGTTGTTCGAACATTATCAGATTTTGTCAGTTTTGAATGCACTACCACATCTCTTTCACTGCTCCGTCAGTTTCTATGGCAGCGACAGTGAGAGCAAAATGAGCAGAAGCAGACCACAACACAGCATGAGCTGCGGCACAAAAACAACTCTGACCTCCGCAGCGGGATTATCCAGAAGAGAAGTGTGACCTTACCAGTATGGTGGTGACAGTGAGGGTCTTGTTTGCCAGCTTCTCTGAGACATTGATATCCAGACTGGTGGAGTTCATCGCCAGAGTGTTGTTGGAGTACCAGACCCCGATCTGACGGAGAAGAGAGAGCAAGAAGAAATCAATGGCTATAGTGGGATAAATAATGTATCATTAAGCTCTGACTTTACTGCAACTGTTTTACCGTAGCGGTAGGCTACACACCATCCATACCAATACCATATTTCAGTGAGTGCATTAACACTATTGCTTTATTGTCTAGAGTACCTTTGCATGTTTTAATATGTTATGTTTTGCCACACTGCTACATACAATAAATGCATTTCATTTAATGAGCCGTACACATAGCATGTATTGGTTAAGAAAACAACAACAACCACAAACAACACTTTGTACAAGCACAGCAATGAGCTGGGGAGATGCAAAGCATTCTTAATCAGTTGTTTTATTGCCATGTCTATTTACCTTTATAAACAATTTTCTTGAATTCTATACAAACAGCTCCCATATGTCCTTCGTATGGAGACAGTCATGTCACACATGTGATTATGACCTAACTTGGGTACAGGGGTGTAGGCACAGCTCACAGAGGAAATTATTTGAGAGATGTTGCTGTACATTTTTCAATAAGTCAGAAGAGAGGTAACGTCTCCTCAGACAGAATCACTGTGTTTCTAATACACTCCTTATCCTGACTGACATTTAAGAGTAGTCTTTTCTCTGTGAACCACCACAGTCTACCTATAGTGTGGGTGCTGTTGTGCAGAGAGGTGGGCTGAGATCAAATGGTAATTTTTTCAACGAGTTAGAGGCCCGATTTAAGAATGGTCATCAGGTGGTATTTAGGAGGCGGTCGGTCTGCAGCAGAACCGAGCTGGACGTATTAAGGGAAGGTGAAGAGAAAGTGTTTCCTCCAGTCAATGAACCGCAACGTAATTCCCTCAGACTGGATCTGCAGTGATGTGTGTGTTTGTGCTTCATTTAATCTGGACTTTGAAATGCTGGTGAAATGCAGTTTGATCTTTATCTTCTGTCACTTTTCCTTGTAATGCCCACTGGAGTCGTCTGCATAGACAGAATAATGGCATCGAAATGCTCCGAAACACCTCATTGGCTGGCACTGCCAACATGGTATTCTGTGTCGCCACACGGTCCAACTAGCTAACACATTCGTGGTGGCATACAACTTGTACATCAAAAGGATAAAATGCCCAGACTGACAGGGGAGGTCTGGTTCAGGGAAAATGTAAGAAAGGGAATTCATGTGACAAAAACTAGAAGATGAGACTCCTTTTTCAAAGAAGAAATGACACATGATTCTCTTAGAAATCGGAAGCAGCAAAAACACTATCTTTATATTACAGACACTCTGTGCTGCTACGGACTTAATTGTTCTGGTTTGACTTCAGATGGAGATTGATGATTAAACTGGCAAACCTGCGTCTTAACTTAATGTCTTATTGTTTTAACAATTATCCTGTAATTGCCATAGTGGAAGTTGTTCAGCAAAAGTCCCTTTTTTAACACTTCTTAGTTATGTTTGAATTATTCATGTAAACGACAGGATTTTGTCAACCCACAACATAATATGATCATATTGTCACAATGCCACTGAAAGACAGTAGATCATAATATGGATTTAATTTGCTGTAATGTAACTCAAAACCAACTGATTCTTTGACTGGTATACTACTGCTCACAATAATTTAAAAACATCAGACTTCAAGAGGGAGCATTACTGTAGTCATGACCATTTGAGTTTCTGCAAGACCTGATCCAGTAGAACCCAAGTGAAAAAAACTAATACATTCAATCCAAACTAAGGCTGAACCAATCCAGTTCAGTAAAAGACAACGAGAAAATGAAACTCCATTAAGCCTCCATATTATCGGTAGCATATTAACAGTATTCTAGACACAGTAGGAGAGATGCAGATCCATCTGCACATCCACTCCGTCCTGAGCTTGAACAAATGTCATTGTTTATAGACAATGTTTGCATGTTTTTGGATCAGAAACATTAGGTCAACTTCCCACAAACAAACAACAATAAACCAACGCTCCTGGAAGCGAGTCAGTCCAAACATCAAAACACATTCATGAGACATTTAAAAAATCACCTGGACTCCATATTACAGATCTGCAATACAATAATGCGACTGTTTGAGATTCAATGGATGAACAAAACCAGAAGCTAATTTATTCCAGTAGCTTTCAGATGAAATGGAAGTAAACACGTATTTGCAGCCTCAACATGACCCAGGTGGCACTACAGTGCCGTCAGGCAGACCGCATCAAACCAACTTCACAAAGCGAAGATATTTGGCTGTTATCGCGGGAGCGTGCGCCGGCTGACGCGTGTTAAACAGCTCCCGCGGCGTCACGGTGAAATCAGACGGCTGATCTGTGTCTAACCCGAAGCCGCAGGCCGGCGTGACCAGGCTGCTGCATGATAACAGGTGACTCCTGACCTCTTTGAGGCCTCCTCGGTGTTTCTCCAGAATCCTCAGGGTATAGTTGGTCCTCTGACCTTTGCTGTTGAACTCCACACGCCCCGTCAGACCGTCGTACTCCACCTGGCAGGCAGCCGGAGAGAGGGAGGTGAGAAAGCGTGAAAGAGGAAGGGAAAGGAGGACAACAAAAAGGACGGGAACATGAAAAAGAGAGTCGGTAGAAATAATGAGGAAACAAAAACACAGGCAATCGTGTATATAAAACAGCATTTATAGAGACTTTCTTCAGTGATGAGGAAGAAAGAGAGAGTGAAAGACAAAAAGGAAGAAAGAGCTAGAGAGAAAGAGGAAGTGTCTGAGACTGGACGAGACAAGCTCGATTAGTTTTGGATCAACGAGAGGAAAGTGAGTGACTGAGCGGAGGGCTCAGATAGAGCAGCAGAGAGTCAACAGCTCCCTAATAAGACTCGGGACTGCACCTCACGGCTCAGCTCTGCCTCTCCAAAACCCCGGTGCCGGCACGGTTAGTGAATTCTATGATGAATGGCACGGCGCTGAAGATGGAGGGCGCCGTGATGTTGACAAACAAAGGCAGATGTCGGGCCGGTGGGGAGGACGCAATGAGAGATGGGGCTCAGGCTGCCTTGACAACAGGTAGTCGATGAGAGGAGCACACAGAGGACCGGAGATGAGAGATGACAAAGAGTAACAATAGACAGAGGTTACATGCAACATGAGATGAGGATGATACAGGGTGTACTGTGGTCGTTAATCAATAAGCCAATCAGAGACCTAGATAATCAAACAAATATTATGAGGCAGAGTTCAAGGAAACAATTACAAACATTTGCTCGTTGTACATTCTCCAATGTTTCACATCATTAAAATCTGAACATATTTAAGTTCTGGGCTGTCGGTGCAACACAGGGCTGCTTTTTATTATTGATTAATCTGCATTTAATTGTTTTGTCTATAAAAAAACATAAAATATGAAAAAATACAATACCACTTTTATGTGTCAATGTTTCCTGAGTTGTTTTAGCCGACAAACGATTCAAATTACTGTCACATACAACAAAGGAAAGAGGCAAAATCTTCAAGTGTTGGAGTCTGGATAAAAGCAAATAAATGGCATTTTTCTTGAATGATGACTGAAACGATGAACTAGTTCCTTAAAATAATTGCTAATTATTTTTATTTTTATTTGAAGGTGTCACTTCAAACTTCGGGAAATATTAATTGGTATTTATTAAAAAAAAGAAAAAATAATTCATTGAAATATATCACAAGTGTGGACATCTAAAAAATTCAACCAAACTAAGACCATATTTTAAACATATATTTGAATGTACATGTGTATGAGCATGTATGGTATATCAGGAGGTGATGTCATAATACTGTTACTAAGTGTTTACCATGCGCAGGTAGTTCATAAGACTGGTCCCATGTTGCCAGATCTGGGGTGAGGAGCAGCTGAGCGGCTTCACTCCAATCTCCTGGCTGCGGTTCAATTCCCTCACCGCCCCCACCACCACATGCACCGCGTCAAACATCAGTGCTGACGAGAGCTGTGGAAGGGAAGAGGAAACAAGAGAGAAGCCGAGGGTGAGGAAGGCAAAGGGGGAGGGATGGAAACCCAGTGAGGGGAGACAAGGAGTCAAGGGAGACGGTGCGATGAGAAAAGATGTGCGAGCAGAGATGATTGAATGGTTAACAGGGATGGAGGGAGGGAGTCAGGGAGAAGAAGAGAGAGAAGAGATGTGAGGTATGAGTAAACCAGTGGAGAGGGAACACAGATAGATACATCAATACCCATTAAGTACAAGCAAAAGACTAGCTGAATCTCTTTAACTGCTCCATGAATCAGTGTGAGGAACAGAGTAGCTTAATGGTATGAGCCGTACAAACAAAGCCTTGAAAATAATTCCTCTTGAATGTGCACATGCATGAATATTCAAGTGTGTGAGACTGACCGCAGGGCCGGGGTACGTTAGGTCACATCCCTCCCTCCAAGAGAGGTTCAGGCTCCTGATGAACTCCAAATAGAAGGGATGGGTGGTGTTGAACATGGAGAACCCCACAATGTTTGACTGATCGTCCACTATCTCATCCAGTCTCAGGAGTGGGAAGTCCTAAAAGGAAGGGGGAGGAGCATTGAGGAAGAAAGAGAAGTCATGTTCATGTTGACAGTGCGTCACATCTGAGCACAGACAAAAAATACTGTGCAAAGGAGAATAAGATAAAGAAAAAGAGTGGCAACAGGAGGGTGACAACATATAATCTCAGATAGAGAGAGAAAAATGGATATAGACATCTATAAAAGTGGGACAGCAGTGATACAGGGGGAAGACAGGCTGATGGAATAGCGGAGATATACGCACACGATGTGACATCCAAAGCACAAGAACATGTCACGTAGAGAAGAAAATAAAAAAAATCAGGGACACAGCATAAAGTGACACATTTATTTGGATGGTAGGAGGGGAGGTGAGTGATTCAAAGGGGCAGATGAAAAACACCGGAAGCGTGGAGAAGGTGGTGGTTGGCAGTAGGAAAAGGGCACATCAGGTCTGTCACTACCTTCACCTTAGAACCCCTTTCCTGCAGTTTCTATGCATCTTCACCTGCACTCCGACATCTTTGTACAGTGGGTTTATTTCTTACATCCCTCTCTCTCTTTCCCTCTCCCCAGCCTTCATATCCTCTCTCTTGTGTTCCTTTCTGTCACCTCTCTCCTCCCTTTATCTCCTACTTCCTCCACCTTAACACCTTTGTTCGCTCATAAAGGGACAAAAGAGGAGGAGCGGGAGGCAGGAACAGGTGAAAATGGAGGAAAAGAAGACCGGAAGGCGTGGAATTGGTAAGCTCTTACCATTGTGGTGAGTATGTACTTGTAAAATGATGATGTCATCCCCAGCTCAGACGCCTGTGGGACGAAGAGAGAGAGAGAGATTAAAATGAAAAAATAAAAGTAGGGGCAGGTGGGATACAGAATGTGGAAAAATAGAGACTGCGGGAAGATGTAGAAGATTGATATAGGGAGAGGAATAGGGGGCAAAGGAGTCGAGTTATTGAGAAGCAGGGAGCAAAGGACACAGTTGGGGGACAAAGTATAAAGGAATATGGGGGAGGAGAGGGAGCATACGTTAATCTCAGTTTTACATCATCAGGCTAACACGAGGACATTTCGCTGAGGGCAGGCAGCCGCTCTAATGTGCCCAGTAGAAACATCCCGTACACATTCAGACCATGACTCACTGCTCTGGCTATGAATCAGAACAAGCCTGGGCTACATCTGCACCGCAGAAGACGTTCTTTTGTTGAGTATTTTCTGAAGAGTGCGAGTGATTGTTGCTGGCAGACACGCATACGTACTGTTCCCTATGCAGCCCCGGAGGGCAGAGAAGGTACAAATGCATGTTAATTCTGCAAATGCATGAAACAAGCAGCCCCTGGGAGCGTTGTTATACCGCTGCGACAGATAGCGGCTCTTCATGTCCTTCATGTCAGTAGTCGGTATTCCCCAAATGGGTACGATTGAGGAAATTGTCGCTGTGCGTACTGGATATAGCTTCATATCTTGCACGTATGTGCAGCTGTGAAGAACTCAGATTGATGTTTGAGAACTGACCTTCTTGAGGATGTGATAGGACACAGAGGCGTTGGCGTCGATGATGATGGTGGCCACTTTGTCGTCTCGGATCTCCTTCAGAAGCGGGGTCGGGTCCAGGTTGTCATCCAGCATTCTGATTGACAGCGTCTCCCGAGATATGAGAAAGCGGCGGACCAGTTCCTCCAATCTCAGCAGGCCTGAGGCGGAGCCGGAGAACAGATGAGCTGCATATCAACGTCTGTATCACTAGACATAAACTCATATTTCCAAAATGCAAGCTTTGCGCACCCTTTGAAAAATCTTGAGTTATCCTCGGGTGGTCATGTATTTGTGTCATATTGCATCCCATGATTGATGGTTTGTTTAAATCCCCAGGAATTTAAACAGAATTAGATGTGGAGTCCCCTGTATGTCTGCATTTACTGTTCCTTATAGAAGGACATATTTTCATCTATTATGACCTCCACCAAGGAAAGTTTGAATTGAAGTAGCATATGCTTGTTTCTCTGTTAAAGTACAATACTCTGTTTTCAATACTGATTTTTTTCACCTATGTTTCACTACTAGACGTAAGACGTCTCCTGCTTTACAGTCCTTTAAATAACTGTAAGTTACATCTTGGATTAATACTCAAAGATGTGTCTATAAATCAACAAACATATGTCAAAACATTTAAATGCATAAATGTGCATTTGAAACCTTAGTGTTACATCAAAATATGATGACATCACAGCCATATGGCGCCACACCAACATGACAACACAGAACTATAATACGGTGCTTATGAGTGTGACTCAACCAAAAATTAATTTTTGTACAAAGCCCTCATATTCCCATAGAGGTTTGAGGTATCCTCCAGAATTGATTAGGGCCATCAGCCAATCAGTATGACAAATGTCTAAACATGTTCTATTAATAGAATAATAAATCTCGACAGTTGTTCGGTCTTGGCAGAGGTATGCGCTCTGTGAGTGCTTTGTAATTCACTCTGTTGTCCCATCCATCAAGCAGTGCTTTTCCGTTCTTTGAGTTATGTGTACTGTGAGCAAAATAGTATGTGCTAAAAAAAATAATCCTTAAAATTAAAAGAATAAAAAGTGGAGAGTCAAAAGAATAAATAGAATTAGAAGGACAGAAACACAGAAACACAGAGTATGTGAGACATTTCACACACTGCAAGTGAATTCCTCTACAAAACCGAGAGCAACGACTCACTTGACATTGTGTGTGGAACGAGCCTTTACCATGAAGTCTTCCCCAGGGTTTCATAATTGTAATTCCATAGTAAAGCACCCCTAGCTATGTAAATAAGTGGTGGGGTAGGCATATGGGGCGGAGGGGAAGGGGAGAAGGAGGAGTGGAGGAGGTGTAGAGGCAGCGCACAGAGCCCTTCAGCAGGAGAAAGCCTCTGTAAGCAGTGGGGTAATCACTGAACCAGGCCAAAACTTTAATTAGTTTGAAGAAGGAGGGGAAGAAAATCAATGCACTTTACAGCTTCCTTTCCTCCCCTCTCCCACTTTCACATATTCTCTCTCACACACATAAGCTTTCACCTCTCCATCTCTCTCGTCTCAGCCCTGTGCTCTAGTTACCTCTCTCTGTCTTTATCCATCTCGCTCTAACGCCGCCACCATCTCCTCATTCTTGTGCGCAGTCTCTCCCTCTCGCTGTCCTCATCCATCTCATGGAAATGGCATAATGGAATTAGGCTCAGATAGCGCGTTCTGACCCAGGCATATGTTGGAGCGATATGTCGGAAATGACCCAAAATCCCTGACTCACTCTCGCCTCGCAGACTATCTGTTCTACTTCCACTGGCGGCGGAGCGAATATTGTAAATGTTGCAATTAACATGGTGTTGCTAAAATAACCCGTTTCTAAATACGTGACTTAATTAGGATGAGTGCGTGGTGTCAATGACTTCACATGGTCTCGCCTCACGGACAAAAGAGAGCGAGCGTCTACTTTACTTGAACTTGGCTCTACACCGGGGTAAACATGATGAATAAAACAGGTGGGCTGGTGGTAAACATCGTCTGATGTTCAACCTCTGCAGCGTCTCGGCTGAGACGCACAACACAGCACACACAATCCCCCCAAACCCCACTCACACTAGAGACACACAATACGCACGTACACACGTACAGACCGGCGTGCACATGTACGGACAAAGTGAACCGAGCACTAAAGTATATATCAAGCATGCACACACACACACACACACACACACACACACACATATCGTGCCACACACACCCACACGGTGGCTCGGAGTGTGGATAAAGCCTGTTGAGTGGCGGTTAGCACCTATTCTGCAGCCATGGCAACGAGCTCCATGGCGATAGATAACGCAGCCAAGTGGGTCAGAGTTTGGGAATAGGATAACCTTGTAAAGATCACCTGAAAGCAAATATATATTCCAAACACACACCCCTCCGTCTCTCCACCGGTACGAGTTTAATCTGTTGACCTGGACGGTAACGATGATGCAATCTGTTGCTTCTAATTGTTACGACATGAAAAGCCGGGTGCAAGACGGGGCTCCTGTCTGCACATGAAAACTGGAGAACGATAAAGAGAAGTTTGATATCAAATATCTTTTAGTCCACACGGAGATCAGCCGACTTTCTGCAAAGCACGAGGCGGCTGGCCACCTGCTGAGGAGGAGAGCATCTCAATGACTGAATCAATGTTTCATAACGTCACAGCTCTTTGTCTGTTTACTGACTTCTATGGTCCCACTTGTTTTTTATGTAACTGCCCTTCAGTTGCTGGACGGTTGAACTTTGCTCCTGTGAACAGTCAACAGCTGCCCTCAGTATCCATCGCACATTGTTTCCTCCCTTCACAAAAGTTTAGTTTGAATACTACAGCCACCATTCGACCAAGCCCTTTAACTCCTGCGACTCTCGAGCGTTGCATAATAAATCAATAACGCACTCGCTCAAAATGAAAAGAAAGAGTGCTCGTGACTAAGCCCTGAGCCCCCTGTGACGTTAAAGCTCTTCCATGTGCCTGGTAAGTAAAATCAAACGTGCCTTACGTTCTTCCAATGCGGGCAAATCATTTCAAACACTAATATTTGTTTAATTGGTTTGACTCAACACCTCTCTGAGCTGGATAAGAGGCGGAGTGCAAAAGCACCAGTAAAGAAAAGAAAAAAAGAAGGCTGCAGCAGAAGCCATGTTGTGAACTTTATGACCAGACTGTCAACACCAATGTCCAACAGAGCAAAACCCTCACATCCGGCCAAACAGTGGGATTGTGGCTTCACTCCCAAAGAGGGATTCACACACACACACACATACACACATACACACACACACTCACACACACACACACACACATGGAGATAAGCTTGCAAGAACACCCAATAAACATCAAGCAGCCCACACTCACACATAAAGTGCTGTGTGTCTATAAAAGAGCTGCATGTGTACTCACACTCAGCCTTGGCACAGACCAGGCTGGCTGACGGGTAACCGAACGAGCGCAAGATGGCTTCTACGGCCAGGCTCAGGTCCTCGTTGCTAGGGTACAGAGTGACTGAGGCGAAGCGCAGGTAGGGCAAGCGGGGAGTCTCCTCCGGACCGATCTTGACATGAGGGATCTGAGAGAAGGAGAGAGGAGAGGATA
Source organism: Liparis tanakae (assembly GCA_036178185.1). Classification (NCBI taxonomy): domain Eukaryota; kingdom Metazoa; phylum Chordata; class Actinopteri; order Perciformes; family Liparidae; genus Liparis; species Liparis tanakae. The sequence continues at coordinate 13,703,573 of CM070092.1, forward strand.
GAGGTGCATTAAGGGAGGCAAATGCGTCCAGATTAGCTCCCCTCCAAACACACTCCAGGGAAAAGAATACATATTGAAGATAGATAGATAGATAGATAGATGGATACTTTATTAATCCAGAGGGAAATTCAGGTCATCCAGTAGCTTATACATTTAACATCAAACTTAACTCACAAACAACAATACACATAGGGGGGAACATGTACACAGGGAGAAGGGAGAATACAGAATTTACAGATAAGTGAAGCTCCATTAGAGGCTACAGGGGGAGTAGAGAGAGACCTTAAGCATAAAAGGCTACAGAGAGAAAAGAGAAGGTGGTTGGAGGTGGCTGATGGTTAATTATGAGAAGAGCTCCAATTAGCAAAGGAAAAGCAAAGCTTGAGATACATTCATCACAAAGCATGTGAATCGGAGGCGCAGTGAGTCAGAGAGGAGGTACAAGATGTCAGTTTGCACATGAGATACACCGACACACACACAGATGTGTACATATCTGTGTGTGTTTATTTTCCACACTCACCTCCTTTTCCCCACATATGTGACTGACAGTAGAGCCAGAGGCGGGACTGGAGGCGGGACCTATCACAGAGACGACGCCTTTGGGTAGAATCTGACACACTGGAAAGGGAAAGGGGAAAATAAGCATTGGCGATGCAGAAGCACACCTTTCACTCTGCTTCGTGTTGATGGCGGCACAGACTTGGCATACAGTCGCGGCAGTACTTCGGGGAAAGTGTTAAAATGCATTCACTTTAACGGCCGATTATATTGTATCTGCACAATCCGTCTCATTATAATTTGATTTATTTTGCGATTAATACTCCGGGGACTACAGCAGGGCAGGCCCGGCGTTGCCTGCTGCTATTATTCACTTCTTTGGACAACTGCTTTTAAAGATTTTTAGGACTTATTGCTTGAATTATATCTCCGGCATCAGAACATTAATAACAGATTGCTGGTTGCCTTTAATTAACAAAATGCCCTTTTGTGTCATTATCCTTCTTGCAGGAAGACATCGGTGTGGGGAGAGAACGGTTTTACACATTTGGCTTTTAAGAGCGGCTGAAGTAAACACGTCCGGTCCTTATTGATCTCGATGATGTCGTTGACATTCTGTTGAAGCTCAGATGTCCCTCTTCAAATTCACCACATGACCAACGTTTTGATATCCCTGTACCAGGGCTCACGTGAAGATACTGATTTCAGAGCTTTTTGGGATACATTTATGTCAGCACACTTTATGTTAGCTTGTTTAATATACTGTATTAGCACGTTTAATATACTGTATTAGCTTGTTTAATATACTGTATTAGCTCATTTAATATACTGTATTAGCTTGTTTAATATACTGTATTAGCTCGTTTAATATACTGTATTAGCTCATTTAATATACTGTATTAGCTCGTTTAATATACTATAAAAATGACTCATTATCTTACACCTTTTATCCCGAATGCCCAACGAATCAATACATAAAAGATGAGGCTCCGGTATTATTTATTCTTTTGAACTAGATCAGCTACAGATTTAAAATTCAGTAACTAAGCATAACCAACATTTTATTTGAATTTAAATGTGTTATCAAATGGCCCCATACTTCTCCACTATGTGGGATAGACATTTGTGATTAAAAGTAAGTAAAAGACAAGCTGTGTTCATCGGCTGTCTTACGCTTGACAAATTGACCAGCGTGTTACTGATCAATACACTTATTCACTTTCTTTCTTAGGAATCAGATAAGAAGGCCTATGACTCATGGCTGCACAGGAAATATGAAGAAATATGAAGCCGATTTATCCTTCAGAAATGAGAGTGATCTCATCGAACTCCCGGTAAGAAAGCCAATGAGCACATTTCTATTTAAAGTCAAACATCTGCCATTGGCCAGTGATCATCAACGGACAGCAGTTTAATCAAGTATTCAGGGTTTTGTCTTTTAGCGCAGTGATTCTCGACGTGGGACCCCCCGGGGAGTCTGCATAAATAGTTAGCTAATAATCATAAAATTGTGCTGTATCATTACAATGTGCATATATACAGATGTGGACCATTTGCCCTAATACACCAATTATACTCTCCAGTTCTCCCAACCAAGTCAGTGTTGAGCCAACTCATGAATGTACCACACTGCAATAAGTTAATTAGTTTTAATTTGAAGAATTACTGAAAAATAAAAGTTAAACAATTACTTAAAAGATGAATTACATCAAATAAGATTCCAATTTAAATGTGTTTGTGTTCATCACCATGAGACAGTTGTTTTGGTTGAAAGGTTTTAGGATACAAATAGTTTGAACAGCATCAACATGTGCATATGGTAGTAAGCATATGAACATGTGGATGCTATCCAAACTATTTTTAATCGGTTTTACAATGAGTAAGGGGGGGACCCTGGCTCAAAAAGGTTTGAGAACCCTCCTGTAGAATAGAGAGACTACTTTCCATTTTTTGCAGCATATTTTGTTTGTGTGGTAAGTACATTTTTATTCATGTTTTCCGTCTACTCACCTGGAAATTGCTTTCACAGATACAGCCGCCACGAGTCTGGAGACGGGACTGTGTTATTCTGATAAACATAAGCCCTTTTCTTGCTGGCATATTTGGTTGGTATTTTAATTCATCCCAATTAGTTATCTTCAGTCCCTGCCACTGTCTCTGTTGTTGTTGTTTTTTCTTAGTGTATGTGTGTGTGTCTGTGTGCGTGTTTGCGTGTCTGCAGAAAGGGATGTGTGTTAATGCCTGTGTATGCTTATGCACGTTATTGTGTGTGTGCGTGTGTGTGTGCATGTTTGATATTTGTGTGTGTGCATGTGTGTGCATGTGTGTGCATGTGTGTGTGTGTTTGTGTATGTGTGTGTGTGTGTGTGTGTGTGTGTGCGTGTGTGCAACTATGCCTTAGAGAGCTGTAGCTGTAAGATGATGAGCTCTCTGATCCAGAGACGAAAAAACGCTGCGAGCAAACCAGCCTATCAGAGCCTTCTGCCCATCGGTCAAGGGCATAAATACATACACACGCACACTCGCACACACACACACACACACACGCACACTCACACACACACACACCTACTATTCATGCATGCACATACGTACATGTCCCCTCTGAAGCACACACAGACATGTAGCCAGTAGCTTGTGGCAGGGTCAGTGACCTCTGAGAAGAGGAGCGGAGCGCCCCCGTCTCCTCTGCTTTTTTCTGTACGGAGTTCATACTTTTTTTCTTTTTTTTGGATATCAATACAAATGTCATGGAGCGGTTGTGCTCTGTGCTTTCTGCTGTCCTGCACCGCTGATCTGTATTCGTAGTTGATGATTTGTTTTTGTCGTGGCAGTGCCAGCTGTTACTGGAGGGCACTGGTCCACTCTTTTTAATGAGACAGGCTTACTGGCCCATTACTGGTCTCCAATGACGTGTAAACTAATCAGCACCAGCCCTTACTGGCTCCTAATCACATGAAAGTGGCAGAGGTTTATCGTTCTGGTCATTATTTGAGGATTTTGCTCTGAAAATACAATTGTCTTTTTTTGGTAAAATATCAGCGCCCTTTTGAAGTGGAATAAAACCTGAAGTGTTCTGTAGACTTTTTCTTACACAGAAGTCACTATTAATATTAATAGTCCATATTAATAATAAGATCTACTGGTACTCTCAGTGGTCACTATCTGCCTGTGCTATTTAGAGACTATGCTAGACTAGACTATAATGGATTTAGCAGGACTTAATCACTCTGATGGGTTTGGTGAATCTGCTCTACTGGTTCTCTTTGGCGAGCGTCGTCTCCACTCACTGGTGTCGGTAGTGTCGTACTGGGAGTCTTTTTGTAGCTCGTATATGTCCACCTCCACTCGGGCTCTGGACGGACCCTCCATCATACTGTTGATGTTCTCCCTGGCCAAGGCCAGCGCCAGCCGCTCCCCACGCCCACAAACAGACTGGTCGTCCAGGATTGCCGCTGGAAAGGCAGAGAGGGAAGGAGAGATTGGTAATGGTTGTCTCATCTCACTCTCCATCAGAAAACACATTAGTGGACACTTGAAAATATCAAACAATGCCTTTAATGTTTGTTTTTGTGATTAGGATGCTCCAAGTCCTTTAGTCTATGGTGTGTTTACAGTATGTTGTCTATCCTCTGCGTACATGAGTTGTCTGGTGAGACAAAAATGTTGTTGCGTTGACATAAAAATTCTAATTTGCATACCAAATTATATATATTAAAAACATATATTTAAAACATTGAAGAATATCATTGCAGTTTCTGTCTTCCTGTTCCTGATGGAGGAAGCACTTTTATTCTTAAAACTGCGTACATATATACAGTAGAGCAAAAACACGTATATCATTCTACAAAGATCTTTTAATCTCTCTGTGCATGAGGAAATATTCTGCTGGAAAAGAAGAGTTTGGACACCAATCGGTATATTATTAATGCTCATTGGGCAAAGTGCTCTTTGCTGTCACTTAATGTATTTTTGGACTGACCAAAGTGGCAAAACCCACCAGAGCAAAATCAAACCATGACAGGCATGTCAACACATTTTGATCCAGGTGTAGTAAGGATGGATGGACGGCCTGCTCCACTCACCCATTCGGACGGAGGAGAGCAAAGGGGCCTGGGCGAGGAAGCTTGGCAGCATGACGACTAACAGGAAGGGAAGGACGTGTATTGACAGCAGCAGTGCTGGCAGAGCCGGCATCTTCTACTGCTCCTCATGGAGAACGTTCTGCTGGCCGCCTGTACCACCACCTTCAGGATCGGAGGACACGCTGCACGTTACTGGACACACAATCGCTCTCCTGTTGCCTCTCTTTAATACATTGTCATCCTGCTGCTTATCTTCAATTTGCATGGAGTGGGAGCACCTGCAATTTACAGCATATACAATAGAGCTTTATACTGCGCCATGAAGATGTCATATGACAGAGACAGCCGAGTCCCATGCGCGCCGCCTCGAAGAAAATACAGTACATACATCTCGTAACCATGTCTGGAGAGTCTTCCACATAAAATTGTGACAGGACTCAGCCTTGAAGAAATCTCCACGGGGTTCGAAGAGAACATCACAACAGCTGGCACACACATGCCGCACATTCACGCACACACACACACACACACACACACACACACACGTATAAGCACATAGAAACTAAGCCGGACAAACAGATTCATCGTCACATACTATAAGTACTTCATACAAGCATACAGAGAGACTCCCAAGTCTAACCGCACACTCTATATACTTTATAGAGTGTGTGTATTCTACTATACACTCACGCATGGCGAAAACCCACTTGTGTTGTTTCCTTAAACTAGCCCCCTACCTCTACTTCTAACAGACACGCAAAAGAAGTCCTCAAAGAGAGCTCCACTGAGCTCCACTGGCGCTAAGCAGCCCTCTTGAGGAGGGGCGAGACATGTTGACAAGGCACTGAGGAAGGATGGAGAGATGAAGGGAGGAATGACGACAGAGAGGAGAAGGAGTGTTGTGTGACAGACAGGGCGGTTGAAGGGCTGTTGGCGGGACCTGTTGACCTGGGAATGATGCAAATGTCTGGTTCACAGACGAGAGCTTTAGACAGATCAGACGGACAGTGGACAAACTGGGTTTATGACCTCCGATTGACCCTCGCGGCTGTGAACACAGGGATGCTGGAGTGGTAAAAGTCTGCCCTTTGACCATGACAAGTACACGAGGGGAAGGAAATGAGTTGGGTGGATTGTTTGTGTACACTTGTGTGTACATCAAAGAGGAAGATGATGCCCTTCCCACCTCCATTCTTCCCTTTTTGTTCTATACAGCCTTTTTACTTTTAGATCGTCATACTGTCTGTTTTCTCCCCACTCACCTTTCTAGCACATCTTAAGCTTTGATGTTTAAAGCACATAAAAAAAGAATCTGCAACCCTCTGCTTTAAATCTCTCTTCACGTCTCATAGACCATACTTCCTCTTTTCTCACTTTTATTCTCCTTTGCCTTCTAGCCAATTGCCTACCCTCCTTTCTATGGGGTCAGCTCAGTCTCAATAATTGAAAATGCACACAGAGAGACTCACAAATGCAAACACAAAGATGCACAAATGCACACAGAGCCATTCACAAATGCCTTCCGATGCACAGACATTACGATTTATATTCCGAAATATATTTCTGCATTTCTATGTGGATTTGTATGTATTTGTTTGTGCATCGATATACAACTGTTTGTGGGTTTTTGAGACTCCGCTGCCATGGCTTAATTTGCAAATGTGTTTTTTTTCCACATAGACCTCATGTAGCCAATCAGATGTCGCCCTCTGTGCACATTTGCAATTATTGAGGCTGATCTGACCCCATACTTTTCTTCCTGTCTAACGATACTTGTCTTTCATTCCGGCGTTTGGTGTGACAAAGGTCGGCAAGCGTGTGCACGAACATGTCTGTAATACTAATAGCATGTGCCATACTGTGCAGAGGGCTGTGTGGCTCTCATTACGGTCACAGCAGCTCAAAGTGAGCAGAGCAGAGCTAATGCGAGGCCAACATGGAATCACTGGCACGCAGTGGGAGTGTTTTTTCATTCTTCCTTTACAAGAAATCGTTTACGTTGCAACACAATGTTACAATTAAATGGGACAATAAATTCATATAGCATGAAAAAGTACACAGTTCTACGGTGTGAGAGGATTACGGCACACTGCTGTCACACAGCACCAGAGTGAGGGCGGTTTTCAACCCGTATCAGTGGTCTCTTTCTCAATTTACTTAATTAACTTTTCATCATAGTGTGTCTGCATTCAAGTGTGTGTGTGTATGGTATGTGTGTGTGAGTGTGATGGAGTATTGATCGAGCTCAGCTGAAGTGGCGGGCCTTCAGGTGCAGTCGATCAAAACAGCGGGGGACCTTTCATGGGAGCGCTACATTACACTGGAGCCATCTGATTGGCTATTACCAAGAAGCAGATTGCATTGATGACAAATAAGATCCTACCTGAAGGATATGCCTTCATCAATGATGGGATGGAACCGGTGGTATTTCATTGTTATTGAGAGCTATTGACAGCATTAGACAGAGAAGATTACAGTATCTACACTCTGAGCAGAAGAAGACAAGGGGGGGAGAGAAGGAGATGGAAAGCTGTGATAGAAGTAAGGAGAGCGAGAGAAAGAAGAAGCAGAGGGATCAGTGCTGCACGATGAGAGAATAAAAGAACAAAATTGAATACAGAGAGAAGAGATGGAAAGTGTTTCTGTAACAAGGGATGCAGCGCAGGATAAAGATAGAAAGACAGAGGAGCCGCGGTGGAGAGTAACCTAGTACATTTACTGAAGTGCTGCACTCAGGTATACTCGCTATGTTTCAGGGAGAACATGTTCTGTCTTTACATAACCGACATTTATTGGACATGTAACCCACTGATTTGCTCATAGAGGCAAAGAATATAATTGGAAAATCCAGGACCAGAGTCTTGATAAATATCCGGGTCAAAGAAGGTCACTTCCTGTTTTGATTGCAGTACCGGACAACACGGTGTACGTGACCGACGTACCTTAAATGTTATATCCCTTGCAGATAGCAGAGAGCAGTACGGTTGCAACTTTTTTATATTGTGGACTATACAATATGCTCGTTTAGCACTTAGCACACTTTGTTTAAATGCTAGATGCTCATTTTGTTTTATTGCATGGTTTTTTCTTTCCCTTTGTTTTCCCCTGAGTATGTCAGCGCTTTGGTCGCTGCTGTTATCAGTTTGGTTGTGTTAAATTAACTGTGTTTTGTGACCTTTTGTATAGGTCAGGTTTTTGAAGCGGTCAGACGCAGATGACCACCACTTGATATCAGATGGTGAGCTACCCACAAGTGTGAACGTGGATGACTGTCCCCTCTAACCAAGTTTATTTGTCATTATAAATATATGTGTGTGTTACTTGATTTATGTTGAATACCAGTAAAACCCTTAAAACATGAACTACTTGATTTGGTGTTTTTTTAACAATTGAGCTCCGTAGCCGAACCTGGCGACTAATCCATAGACTTTGGTTATAACTATTAAAATAGAGCAACAGATTACAGACAGCTACTAGTTATTTTGCAGAAATTAAATTAACCTGCAACAGATATGATTTATATATAAAATAGAATGCATCGTCAGCAGTGTATTAAGGTCAGATTAGCTCTAACTCACCAAGTCGCCACATTAATATGATGCTCTTACATGACATTAATTCACAAGGATCAGTAATAAAATGTATTATATTGGGGAATGGGGACACAGCCTTTACTTCTCTCCGCAACTTCATTTCCGTCTTGCAGCTCCAGTGCATGCTCCACTTACGACTTAAACGTGGCGTTAGACTCCAGATCTAATGGCTGGTGGGAAGGATGAGTGAGTCCGAGGTTTTAATTTTCTGCTATTTCAATTTCTTTGTAGATTTATTCATTAGTCTGTGTGTGTGGTTGAAGCTCTGCAAATAGATAACAACATTATTAACATTAAATCCAATTTCTCAAAAGAAATAGTTTGCAATAATAAAATACAACTTCAATTAGGTAAATTCACTTATAAAATGCTCACAATATAGCTGAAGTCAGAAGTGGAGTAAAGTAGAAGGTAGGATCATGTGACCTCTTGATGGAGACCCGCTGACACGTACAGGTACTAAGACATCCCTTACATACAGTGCTACTGCTAATGTATATGCACCAATGGAATGAAATAAAGTGCCAATTTCACAAAGACTAAATTCTCTTTTTTCCCTTTTTAAAAAGGATTTACTATCCAATTATGTTTTACGACTTTTTTACGACTCACCAATGTTTTTATTGATTCTATGTTGTTTGATTACAGATTGTTTAACTTTAGATCATATGCTTTTATTATACGCACATTAAGTGATTATCTCATGTCTCTTTGGAAGAAAGATCTTGATCCAAATAAGATTACCTGTTTTAAATACAGTTTGTCAGTCATGCAGACTTCTTATACAATACTGTACGTATAATGTACCTCTGATACTACTTTACTTCGATTACATTTTTAAAGCAGGGCTATTTTTACATTGTGGCATTTGTGGTTTTACTAAAGGTTGGGAGAACTTCATCCACCACTGCAGGAGACCAAACGAGAGAAAGTATAATGTGTGTGTGAAGAGGGGAGGGAGCCAGAGGTAATGTAGTCACAGAGACCGAGGGAGCAAACGGGGAGATGCTACTGTCGTGTTTAATCTGCGAGGACTGTGTGTCTGGCTGCTGCACTGCTCCGTGCAGTAGTAGTACACAAGTCCCTGTAGCAGTTGGGTGTCAGTCTACAGGGAGCTGAAACAGCGAGAGGGCCAAGCGCAGCCAGACTAGTCTGAGCTGCCGTACAGAAAGCACTGCTGCGCTAGCCCCCGCGCTCGCTTTCATTCTGCACCCTGCTGTAAATCACCCGGCACGCTGGCACCACGGAGAAATACACAAAAGCAAAAATACATAAATATTCGGGCTCGCTGTGTGCTAGAGAGAGAGAGAGAGAGATAGAGAGAGAGAGAAAGTGTGTGTGTGAGTGTGTGTGTGTGTGTGTGCAGGAGAGAGTATAAATGAGAGAGAGAGAGAATTGAGAGTGTGAGAGGGGACATTCATCCTGAGATTTAGTTGTTTGCTGCATGTATTCATCTTAGTGTGCAAATAAAGGTATATGCATATGTATGTGTGTTTTCTGCCGTGTGTGTGTGAGTGTGTGTGTGAGTGTGTGTGTGTGTGTGTGTGTGTGTGTGTGTGAGTGTGTGTGTGTGTGTGCACGCTCTCTCGCAGGAGACTTGGCGACTTGCTTATAGTGTCTGCAGTGCCTATTATGAAAGAGAAAACCGTAAAATCAGAGCTCTTATTTATCTAGAGAGAGCGTGAGGGACAAAGGGGGAGTTGGGGGGAGGGAGGGAGGGGGGGAGGCAAAGGGAAGGCCAGAGTGGATTGAAGGGGGGGGGGAGGGAGATGGGGAGAAAATCAGAAAGCGAGGGAACGCTATCTCGCCTCACACACCCCCAGGCAGATGAGGAGAAGATGAACAGAGACCAAGGCAGAGGAAGCAGAATGAGCGATAGCAATGGAAAGAAGAGAGGGATGCAGAGAAAGACAAAAAGAGATGGAGAAAAGCTGCTCGGGGGAGGATGGGTGAGACGAAGGAGAGGAGAAGGATGTCGGTGGGAGGGCTAGCGAATCATTTGTTTTTCCCCTTCTGTCTTATTGTATGACACAAGAACATCTGACAGTTATCATAATGGAAGGATGAATCATTTCCATAATTGAATTTGCGAGTGGAACGGCTGCAGAGGCTGCGGATCCAAGACGAACGCACCGCCGGCCATCAGGGGACAAAAGTGTTATTCTGCTCATTCTTCCCACAATTAAAAGTCACTGTTGACGAGGAAGCGCCCGACGCAGACAGATGGCCCGCTGCCCCTGAATGAGCACGGTCAGGCCATTTCAGAGCATTTGTCTTCCCCCTCGACACGATGGGTAGAGGTCAGGTTGCTGTGTGTGTGTGTGTGTGTGTGTGTGTGTGTGTGTGTGTGTGTCAGTGGTAAAGGAACAAAATACCAAGGTCCATTCGTTCATCCCTTTAGGCTTTTTGTAGGATTACGTGTTTCTTACTTTGTGGCTGCATCTAATATCAAAGCGGCGGCCCATGTCCTTGGTTACATTGACTCAGCGTTTTCACTTCGCACCCATTTAAACTTCCTCCCTCTCCTCTCGTCTTGCATGTGCCTGTCTAATCTCACCATCTTTTTTCAAGCCTTTTACTTGTATCTTACCATTGTCCTCCACTCCATACCACCATCACCCTGTTTGTCTTATCCCTTTCCTTGCAGTATTTCCAATTCCCCAAAAATATGTTTACTCTCACCTCTCCTTCTCATTGCCAGTCTGAGTTATAGCGGCTTTTCTTTTGAGAATTTGTATTTGAGGCATGCCTGTAAGGTGAGGTTAAACATTTTGAGCAAATATGATTTATTCCTGTGATACTGCCTACCAGGAAGCTGGTATCTATATATTTAATAGGATTTTTGAAAAGGTTTACTTGACTGCAGGATGCTGGGTAAAAGGTATAATACCGGCTGGGCCATATGGGATAATAAACAACGAAGTACTAATGCAGTACAATCTACAACACTGTCAACATCACACACTGAGTGGAGTCAACAGCTCATTGGCAGACAGGACTCCACCAATACTGGACCATTGTGCAAAACCACACAGTTTATCCAATGACAACATGTTCTCCTGCAGCGTTCTGCACAAAACGCACACGCATAACAGTGTCACCATTGGCACCGAACACGGTGGAGATAAATAATGCACCACCGAATTCTACGACATGAAGAGAGACACCAGGCCGCTCAGGCAGAGCTTTAAAACATGATTTTAGTTTTAAAAGTTGATAGATATTAAATGTCTCAATCATTTACAAAGCAAAAAAGTAAAATGTGCTTTTTCCAGCAACTCGCTTTTTTTCTCTCTTCTTTTTCATAAATTGAGTTCCTTTGAGTTGTGGGCTGTCTGTCTGTCGCACTAGACAAGTCTGAAACCGTTGCCTTGGTTTCTGAAAAAATATTGAGAATAACAATGAAAAGAGTTTTCGTGAAAATCGAGTCCAGACCACACATGTATGGCGAGTGTTTTAGAGCCCAGTGGGATCAGGTCAAGAAAAAGAAAGTCGTGAAAACAATGCGTCTCCAACTGGGATCGAAACAAGTGATGTGCACACAACCGCATGGCTTCTAATTTAAAAATCGAGCATTAGTCGCAACCTTATTTATAAGCGTCACAACGTTTATTTCATTACAGATATATTGTTGTAACATCCTGTGTGCTTTCTGTTTTATTTTGAAGTCCTATCTCTCGTGTCCTCTGTTTCCCTGCACTTCCTGTCCCTGTGATTGCGTGCCCTGTCCACTGATTGCTCGTTCTCTTCACCTGCCCTCAGCCGCTCCTCTGCCTCCTATGTGATTCCAAGCCCCGCCCTCATTGTTTCCACCTGCGTCTCGTCCCCCGTGTCTTCAGCCCGTGTCTACTTGTTCTGTGCCAGATTGTTTTTGTAGTTGTGTGTTGCCGCGTCTTCCGACCTGAGTTCCTGGTCCTCGGGTGTTTTTGTGTTAGCAAAGAGACTTTTTTCACCTCACCTTGACTTCTGTGTTTTCCTCTGCTCCCGAGTCTCTGCTGTGCCCTCGGAAACATGACAATTGTGGATTGGATCAGGTAATTGTGTCCAAGCCAAATAACTCTTGTCCCGCCGGTACTGCCCCCACTTGCTACATGTCTTCACCCCGCCTCCCCTCAGCAGGGCTGTGATCTCTCATTTTGAGCCTCTCTCCTCTCAGGGCCTCTCGTCCATCTCGTCCCAGGAGCACTCTGTACCCCTGTCTCTTTGCTGACCTCTCTCACGTCGCTCTCACCAGTCTCTTCAATCTCCACAGTGCACGTTCTCTCTCCCTCACAGTCCCCAGCTATCCCTCTGCCTCTCTCGCCCCCTCTTCCCTTCTCACTCATTGGACAAGGATAAATTCGTTCCCAGTGTTCTCCTTGACGAAGTCAGTGACACGGGCTGCTCGGGGAACCACCTTGCTCCTCTGACGCTGTCACATCCGAGTATGTCACACACACACACACAAACACACACAAGCATCCACGAGCTGCACTCGCGTACAACAACTTTCGAGGAAGGTTCAAAGAACATAGTGTGTCTGCTCACTTGCGCGTAAGCGGGATTCTTTTTTATGATTTCTCCACGTCTGCACGCCAGCGTATTATGTATTTGTACGTGCCAGCAGGGAGTTTGCATTTCCGCCTTCCTGCATATATTTGTGTCCACCCCCCCGCTGTTCGGATCAGCACAGTCGGGGGTTGAATGGGGGTGAAGCTCGGTGCACTGCTTTCCCCAGCAGCTGTTTAAAAAAGATGTACTGTTCAGTCACTGGCTGTCGACGCCGGTCCAACTTGTTGCAGCTGGGGCTTATGTAAGCACAGCAGTTTAATCACAATTAGGAAGCTCTCCTTGAACTCACACGCCCCCTGGCTTGCTTGGAGAGCTAACATTTGCATTCAGAACCTTTGAAATAAAAGAATGATATTATTACACACGGCACTGAAAAGAACACAATGTCTGAGTAAGTGCTGTCTATTTAAATCGGTTAATAATTTCACTTTCATCATGATACGGGTTTAGATATAGGATATTATATGATAGTAGATATGGTATCTATTATTAACCCATTGTTGGATGATAAACCCCTTATGGTTTGAATTCCTACAAACTGTTACAATGTTGGTCTTTTCTTGTGGTCTTTTTTTTACTATTCCCAGGGCTTCTCAATTTCTTTTGCACATTCTTCTTTTTTACTGTTTATAGTAGTTACCTTGTCTATTTTTAAGAGCTTGGCACCAGTGATGTGAGCCTGTGAAATCAATTGAGTAAAAATGGGCTTACTTGGCCGTACAAAAAAAATCAGAGTTGATTTGGTGCAGTAACGTTCCAGCTGACTATTGACGCAGAACATTTGAAATAACGTCTCTTAGCGTAAGAGAAGCTTTGGTAAATCAAGAAAGCGCTCCAGTCAGGAATTGACTTTGTTCTCTCTGCCAGAGCCCAAAGGCTTCACAAAAGAGATGTTTGTGAATCACTTAGAGGGCACATTGCTTTAAAATAACACAATATCTGCAGTGGACATGAAATAGAAAGCGGAAATAGCGCTGCTATAAGCAGCAAGGCAGACAAAGGTAGAGTGTTTGCCTTCAGACTGGCAGAACTCTGATGAACCGATGAACCGACTCCATACAGCTTCCCACTTAGACACCCACGCGCCGCACACACACACACATCAGACCCACACACACATCAGACACACACAGACACACACAGGTTGTGGATTAAATTACTCAGATGCCATTTGCTCACACTGTCTCTCTCTCTCTCCCTCTTTCTCTCACTCTCTCTCCCTCTCTCTCTCCTTCTCTCTCAATGTCAGGTTTTGCTGCCGTGGCAACAGAGTCGAGGAGGAGGGAGTGGGAGGGAGACGGGGACGGAAGAGAGGAGCTGGTGATGGAACGGGTAAATGAGAGATGGGGGGGGTCAGTGCTCGCGGGTCATGTGAGGCGGGGCTTCGTCGCATGCTGCAGTTATTTTTTTTGATTAACTGTGTTCTAGTCGTGAGGCAGAAACGCGAGGAATGTGTTTGTGCCACGTGGCTGTAAACAAGTGTGCACACTGCCCATGACTGGAGTGTGGGTGCCAATAAGCCTCGGACATGTTGCGTGTCCACTCAGACCGCGTTATAGTTCTGTCACCCATGACTACGTCTCAAATGAGTCATCTGAGATGGAGCCCTCACACTCTCTGTGCTGATGGAGGGCGACTGGGAGGGGGGAGAAAACTAAAAACATGAAAAGGGGCCAGTGAGTGTTGTAAAAGTCCTCTTGTGATTCAAGTTTTCATTTGGGGATTCATGGTTTGTGTTTTCGTCTGTACTAATTTGCTCTGGAGAAAGCAGCATGCTCACATTCGGTTGGTTTTCAGCTGCCCCGGGCAAGAGATAAAATCTCTTTGACTGCACTTCTCAAACTCAGTTCAACATCTAAAAAAGATTCACTTGCAACTAAGCAAAGTAACTATGCAAATAACAAAGTATGTATGTAGGGCAGGCCTCTGTTGCTCATTCCGGAGAGGAACGATCATGCGTTCTCGTGGAGGGAAATAGTCGAGTGTTCATGTGGAATGCCAAACCTTACATCATGCTTTCTTTACCCGAGGATTTGTATCTGATCTTTCATTTGAGACATTCCACGATGAAATTGATGCATCGATGTGTAAAAGACGAGCAAGACTTGAATCATCCCCGAGTTGTATGAAGTGTATTTGTGTGATCGCTACAGGTATCATGGAAGGCTTTCATCAATATGACAACATAAAAACATCAATCTGAACAGACATTTAAAGTGATCAGACAAGGTGATGACAGCACAAGAACAGTGAGTTCATTGACATGTACTTGCTGGACATTCAACCTCTCAGTTGAATCAAATCATTCTTCATTTTATTCACTTCTTCAATTTGTCACCGTAATGCATTTTTAAGTTGAGTAGGCACCAGGTCGTGAATCGAAAAATAATTTAATTTAATGAGCATAAATGTAGTAATTATCTTGTTTACTCCATGTTTTGTGGTGTGAGATTACTTTCTGGGTGTGTTTAGGATTGAGCCTTGGGATAAAAAATGTTTTTTATTTTTTATGATGCTGCTAAAGAAATTTGCATTGGTGCCAGATGGTGAAAATAAGCCCAGAATAATGCTGTGCTGACTCAGCCACAATCTGAAGTCTGCGTTTAATAGATAATTCTGACTGTGGCCTTCGTGTCACTATAGCATGAACATCTCACCAATAAGCAATTCTAAATACGCAATCTAAAATTAAAGGAACAATTAACTCTATCTTTATATTTATTATATCTAAATGTGCATGTGCACCGATAAAAGAAGACAAACTGTGAGCACTCATGTTGGCTATTGGTTGGCTTATTGGATTATGTAATTGATCAAATTATTTTACGAGCAATTTCACTGCAACAGAAAAACCCGGCACCATCCACTTTAAAAAGGTCACAGAAGCGATAGAATAACATAATAAAGCCCTGAGGGATTTATTTTTATTGCGTCTCATGTTGAAAACAACATGGCTCTGAATATAGCTCATAACCTTGGTTGATGTCGTCCCCTCTCTTCCATGGTGTCTTTCATTCACACTACATCCAGCACACTGGAAATGCCAGAAGAATAATTTGTAATAATGTCCTTTGTCAGATTGGTGAGTTGCTTTAATACATAGAACATACTGTGTTGCTGGAGGATGCAACTAAATGACTTTCAGTATTCTATTTGTGTTTAGCCATGAATTATCCTTTTAATCAAATGATTTCATCAGTGTTACTCTCCTTTTTCGATTTGACTGCAAAAGCCTACGGATCATAAATACATTAATATCTGAACTGTAATAGTGTAAAGCTGCTTTCATCCAAACATATTTTATCACTCTAATCCCAAGGCTGTGCATATGTTCTGCTTGTTTCAGATCATAATTATATTATATGAAATAAAAGTTTAATTTATTGGTATTTATGTCATGTAAACTGCAGAGAGATGGTTTGTCCGCCTGGTTGAGCTACTTTACCGGCTGGGATCATATTAATCAGATCAAATGAGTCTTATAATTATGTTTTGAGATATGTGAACTAACCAGGGTCTAGTGGTCTATACTTTTCTGAAATGTATTTCCACATTTCACAGTTTTCTTGAATATGTTGCATGACATCATGACTCCTCAGGATGTTGTGTAATTCTGTCACCCATGACCGATTCTAAAATTGGTCATCTCCACTCAACAGGAGACATCACATTATTAGGCCTGATAGGGGCTGACTGGAGAGGGAGGGGCAGCGAGATTCAGCAAAATACACAAAAATGAATTGAGTGGGCACTTTCACAAATATTGTTGTGCATCAGTTTTGCATAAAACGCTTTTTATTTGTGTATCCATCTGTGCAAAATGCATTACCAACAACAGCATTCTCCAATCGTTTCCCGATGCCTCGGGCGAGAGGCATTTTACTCCTTTTCTGTACCTCTGAGGCCCAGTTAGGAAACCAAAAGGGATATCACGTTGGAATCAGTGGCAATGATTTTTAAGGATTCAACCACTGAGTGTGATTCATGATCAAAGTGTTTCTATCCATGTTTGTGAAAAGATGAATAGTGTCGTAAAATCAAATACATTTTTCCGTGTAATGCAACAGTTGTGTGAAAGTCTTTTTTACAACATGCCACTCATTGCTGTTCTGTACTAAATATCCATCAAAGGACTTAAAGGAATGCAGAAAGCTTCTCAGCTACCAACAGTACTTACAACGAATTGATTTATAAATCATCAATGTATTGTGTTGTGAGAAAATACATCTATTTTCTGGTATAAGTATGAATAAAGGTAAAGTACTGTCTTGGTAAACCTGATGAGCATTTTATCATAGCACAGCTGTTAACTTTAATATCTATTTCATCTTAAAGTGGGTATGATGGGATCCAGTCCAAGGTCAGCAGCAGAGCACTGGAGGACAGAGGTCTGAAACAATGGCTAAGATTATCAAAAACATTTTAACAGGCAAATAATGTATATACTTTCTTTCTATTTCATCCCCGGTTTTATCTGAAAGTCAATATTTAATGTCCCTCACCCAAAGGACAGAATGGCTCTTTAACCCTCTGCTCGCTGCTCGCTGGTTAAATATCAAACTAAAACTAGAAGCCACACTGATTATTTGTTAGAACTAACCGGAGGTCACTTTCAGGCTCTGTGTGTCATCATGACCGCGGCGTCACCTTCACAGGGTCAGTACAGTGATTCAGTTTGTTATGCAGTTGTCACACTGCTGCACTACATTCATCTTCCTCATGCTAAGTTGTTGCTCTCCCCTCCGCCGGCTCTATGCTAATAGACGGAGCATATGCTAAATGTGATGTCTGTTAGAATATGTATACACCAGCGCCGTATTTAAGGAGGATTAGCATTTGTTTGCTCCATTGTTCAGTAAATCATCACCAGGCATTGGTGAATAAATGCATACCCAGTTAGTTAGCGCATGGCACATTAGCCTTAAAAATCCTACAACTTACTACAGAATTATGAATACCCACATTCATTTTTTATACGTCGCAGTACTGGCTTCCCAAATTAGAGACGCTCATTCATGTTACTTGATATAGGTCAGGTTTATCTTAATTATGGATGAGAGATGTGTGTTTACTCAATTGCTTAATTATCTGAATGACTTTTTATATCGTGTAGTATTACCTAGTTTCATGCCTGACTGTATTTTTCCACTTTCAGATACAGTCTGCTTCAAATATATAAAAATGACGGCGTTTAGGGATAAGAGTTATCTAATATGCACTATCACGTCCCATCAAACGATGTGATTTCATCTATATTAGCTTGCATTCATGTACTATTTGTGCTCCACATTATGCCAGTGTGATTGATGATGATATGTATGTGTGCTATGTTAGGAATGATACACACTGTATCGTATTGTTTTATGGGAAGCACATAATTAGGCAGTTGGCATGCAGCACATGTACCAGTGTTATGAT
This sequence comes from Liparis tanakae, assembly GCA_036178185.1. Taxonomy (NCBI): domain Eukaryota; kingdom Metazoa; phylum Chordata; class Actinopteri; order Perciformes; family Liparidae; genus Liparis; species Liparis tanakae. The sequence continues at coordinate 13,721,721 of CM070092.1, forward strand.
TATATATGTAAAGTATTCATAATAGCATCCGGCCTGAACCCAAATGTCACAGGCAGATCCATGCAAAAAAATAAATCTATTCCACCGTCAAAGCACCTGCTGCATAAAGCTGTAATCCTTATGACAATGTCCAGACACTGCCCGAGAGAAAAGGAAACAGCCTCTATTCTTTCATAACAATCCATAAAAGAGTGGTCACAAAATGCTACAACATGGTGTTATGGGCGATGGAAATGAGATTGTTTTAATTGAATCTCCCATATTAGCATTTTAACTGTGGTGTCTGTCTTACAGTGTGTTGCTGTCCATGCCGCAGTGGTGATTATTGAGCACGGCTCAGGATTTGGCAACAACAAAGCACACTGTGGGTTTTTTTCGTCACTTTTCGTATCCTGAATGTCTGAGATAAATAATGAAAAACAATATAATATGATGGCAAGGGAGACTTTAGTCGTCCGTTTTATTGCCAGGGTTCTCACATGGTCAAGAACACGGTCCCCGGGGAAGCCGACGGGTGTGATTTGAAGGTTGCCCTATATTTGACTCAGAGGCTTTCAAATGCAGCCCGTCAGGTCCGCCTGCGTTAGGCTGCACCTTTCTGTCCGCCTGCGCGCTCGGCGGCCGTCCGCTTGGTCAGGTGAGTTATTGCCGGGACTGTTCCTTAAACACCCCCAGCAACCACCACACACACGGACGTGCACTCCAAGCCGTCCATTACTGTGCCTATCAGCCAAGCGTGCAATCAATACTCCCCCCTCGGACAGCACGCACACATGTGATGGAAGGCAAAAGGCCAGCAGAGAAGGAAGACGGCAAGGGTAAAGAAGGGATGTTGGAGGGAGGAGGAGACAGGAGAAAAGGGGCAGAAAGGCTGCGGAGGAGGGAAGTGTTAGTGATGGGGAGTCTAGGGCTCGGGGGCAGCGGGTGAAGGAACAGGGCAAAGAAGAGAGATGACAAGAAAAATGTCCAGAGACCCGAGACAAACAACATCGAGAGGTAATATATAACAAAACACAGAGAGGGAGTGAGTGTGGGAGTAGGAGATGGAGGACAGAGATGAGGAGTGGCAGAGCAGGGATGGAAAATAGAGGCCAAAAAAAGAGAAAATGTGTATGTGAGAATGGGAAATGGAGAGAGGGCGTGGGTGGATGAGAAGGATGCTATATGTGATGGCAGAGGTTTAGGAATAGATCAGAGTGATTGGGTTCTGTGATTACCTAACACTCACATCTGCAAAGAGTAGCTACCACACACACACCCACACACACACACACTCACACACACACACACACACACACACACACATAGTCTACATACACACGTAAATGCAGGAATACTGTCGGCCAAGTAACGCTGACACACACGGGACGCCAAACCCTCGTCTTCATGCTACTCTCTGCTAAAGAGCTTCTGTCGTCTGGTCTGGACTGATAACAGAAACCAACAAACACAACAACTGGTACACAAACACACTTGTTGTGCTCGGAACACTTCTCAGTTCTCATACACATCAAAAGATGCAGAATCACATATTAACACCCAAACAGCCACGCTGCTCTCACATGCAGACACAAAATACATCAACTTCAGCGCAGCAGGAGCTCTAACATTACATTACATTACATGTCATTACATGT
>CM070092.1:13725857-13828357 GCA_036178185.1 Liparis tanakae
CGAGCTTTAGAAGGGGCAATGCTCTCAGACACATGCAACAGGGTATCTGTTGTAAACATGTGTTTTTCTTTTGAATTATTCCCACTCTTAATTAGCTTATTGTGTCCACAGTGTTTTCTTGGCAAAGTTGTCTACCCCAGAATGAGGGGACAAACCGACAAACACTGATTACGAAGGCAGAGCCGGGGCCAGGAGATAATAAAGCACGCCAACAGAAAAACACTGCTTCTGATTCATCTGATTTATTTCAGTTGGCCTACGCAGGTCTTGTTGCTATGTGAGTTGCTATGATTGACCAGCAGGTCTCACATCCGTTTATGCACAGCGGAGTCCATTCCTGCCTGAATTAAGCCATTATTTGAGAAGCAGTGCTTTAAAGCAAAAACAAATGGGGGAGGGGGCGTCTCTTTTATCATGACTTCTGTGTCAGGAGATGCAGAAACAAATCCCCACGCTGCTGCTGTGGAAAACAACTTGCACAACACATGTACCGCACAGCAGTCAGGCTGCAATGCTCGCCTTCAAAGAAGAAGGTTCCTCGGTGAGATGGCTATAAATGTGACAAAGCGAAGTGCCTATACTCCGCTCCATATATAGACACATAAAGGGCGGTGTCACTCTTAGTGTCATTGAAGCAAATAAGTCTTAAACGATCCCATCACAAGGGTCTGCAGGCTAAAACAACAAATGAAACAACGGCGCGGCAGTCAGCAAGGCGGCATATGGATTTAAAGAAATGGGACTTTCTTCTTAATATTCAGAAAAGCAAACATACATTCGAGGGTGGAAACTGAAGCGTACACCTACGATGTATCTGCCGGCAGACTGTAAACACTGGCACGCCACAGAGAGGCTTTCTACCGTCTCTGTGTTTTGTGACGGCCCACACACCACCGTGTTCATTATCATCGCACAATATGCACAATAACAGCACACTCTTAAATCCCTCCTCTCCGCCCATGAAATGTTTTCAACAACAAACCTGGGACTTGTTCAAGTGTTGAAATGTCACTTGCGTTGTTCCGCGAGGCGTCTTCGTTATCAACATCGCTCTTGAATCGAGGCCCGGTGTGGGGCTTAGTTCCTGTTCTCCCTGACAGCTACAATGAGGCCTGTTGGCATCACACTTTGGGTTAACATTCAGCTACAATGGTTCTTAACAACTCCGCTGTGGCTGCTAAGCTCCGTATTAAAGGGAAGATAGCGAGCCAAAATACTTCTCTGCATGTCATGTTAGACGGGCAGTGATGCCGAGCTGGAGAACATCACACACACACACACACATGCGGAAAACCTATGACAAAACAAGTAAATAATTACGTGTCCAGTGAACTGCTTTATAATTCAATTCAGTTTTTTCAATTCAGTTTATTTGTATAGCCCAATTTCACAAATTGCAAATGTGTCTCGGAGTGCTTAATTCAAGCATTCTAGTTTTTTTATTTTATTCTGAGGGTTTAATACCTACAAAATCCTCCAGTGTGCATATGTAACAAGAGAGACAGAGTAAGTGAGTACATGTCAACTTCAGTTGAATTTAAGCATAGAGGTTAAGAGTCTGCCTCCGGTTAAACGAGGTTGGACTGAAGGAAAATGGGAAAGCGAGGGAGGAAGACAGCCCTGAGTTCCTGTCAGGTGAGCCGACACACTCACTGTTTCTGACAGTGTTTAGTTATGAGTTTGCATAACATGAACACTCACCGACCACCGGTGGGACAACTGACAGAGCAGGAAGCATGTCGCGCACCTGGGAGTGTGTCCTGTATTTGTCTACGCTCGCAGAATGCCTAATAAGGACTGCATTTTTTTTTGTGTGTGTGTGTGTGTGCGTGTGTGTGTATGTTTGCGTCGGTGGAGGTGTGTCCGTCTCAGTCCGTGTTGAGCATGCAGCCAGCAGTGCGCTGATGGCGGCGCTGCGTGGATGACACCTCCCGTCGACAGTGGGCTCGGAGCAAGGACGCGAGTCATAACATAACAGCAGGGAGGTGGGGGGACATCACTTCCAAGCGTACACACACACACAGTTACACACTATGACAGTGTTAAAGTCACATCAAGGTCCTTATTTAGATTGGTTATCATCTCTGACCTCTCTCTCCATCCTCATTAGTGGAAGTCGACAGCCTCTGCAGGCCCGGCGTTGCCCCCGGCCCCCGGCCCACGCACAAGATGTCACTTTGTCTCCTCGCTGGTGAAGTGACGGCCCGTAGGTTTCATCTCGCGCGTCGGTTGCGTCATAATTGACTGTTTGATCGGCAGTCTGGTTCTTGCGATAGCCTCTTTGCTAATCTGGAAGCAGGTTCCGAGTAAACTCAACATTGAATCAATTAAGAATCAATTTGACCGCCATGTTCTCAGTATTTGATTAGAAAGAGACGACGGCGAGCGTTGTACGAGACGCGAAGACTCCCGTTGTCATTGGAGGAGCAGTTAGAGGTGCAGGGCGGCTGGAGAGCAGGCCACGACCATAAGTCAGGCAAGGCTGCAGTACATGAGCGTCAGAAAGGGTTTCAAATCAGAATTGTGTCACATTTCTCTCTCTTCACATTTGAGCTTCAAAGTACAGTGCAGAAAATAAATAAATAAAATAAAATGCCGACTGAATTCCACTGACTTCTCCATTTAAATGCCAGATGTCAAAATGTCAAATGCCCTTCGAGTACAACCTTAAAAATCCAAATGAAGGTTGAAACAAGCATTATCTAAGGACGTCATCTGCCCTTATCTGGGGACCCCATACAGCACGCATAGCCTTTAATTATTAATGTTAGAATGGGAGGCAGGGAAAAAAAGGCAGGTCCTCAACTGGAGGACAAAACCTTTCTTTATCTCCTTCCTTCGTCTAGTCTTTGTTCCTAATTCCATTTCTCTTTCTCTTTTTTTCTTCTCCTCCTCCTTTCTCCGCATGTCTCAAGTCAATTCGGTTCAGTTCAAAGAGTCTTTATTAGCGTGACCGGCCCTGTGGCGAAGAGCCAGATCACTGAGAGGAACGTCATGAAGGAACATCAACAAACCACAGGAGTCTCAGCACCGCCACGTATCAGGTGTAGAACAATCATGTGTGTGTGTGTGTGTGTGTGTGTGTGTGTGTGTGTGTGTGTGTGTGTGTGTGTGTGTGTGTGTGTGTGTGTGTGTGTGTGTGTGTGCGCATGTGCTCGTGCGTGTGTCTGTGTGTGATCTTGTCTTGTTTGTTATAATCCAGGATTATGGATATTTAGTAGATGAAAATATTTCATCAAGCATGCACAACAGGTAGATGTGAGAACGCTCTCGCCCACACAAGTCTAGCTTGCTTTGACTGGCAGATTTATTGTGTGTTCCATGCATTAGTCATGTCTGCAAAAGAAGACACATCCACAGCATGCCAAGTGACTGCTGAAATCCCAGAGAGAGAGAGAGAGAGAGAGAGAGAGAGAAAATATAGTGATTGGAGAGACTCATTTACTGTAGGAGAACAGGGGATTAGCATCTGTGGCATCACTTTAAGGTGTCTGATGGGAGGTTTTAAACCCTGAAGTTGGATTAATTGCCTTAGATACCAAAGCCAGGGATTCAAAATGTTGGCATAGGGCCAGTGGCTGTGTGGAGCTGACATGGTTTAAAGTAGAAACCACCGCCGCAGAGTGCAGTAGCTTTAGAAACCTGCTTTAATTTGAACTTTAACACCCCCTTAATGGAGTAATCATTTTCTAAATCACCACCAGGAAACACTTTGGATAAAGTAATTAGCTATTGAGACTGACTTACTGTGTAATAACTTGGGGATTCTCAACAGGAGTTCAACAGGGAGTCAAAGTCCTGATGTGACACGGTTTCACTCGTACATCGGTGTAAAGTCCGGTTGAGGGTCTCTTTGATTTGCAGAAGTACAACATTCATTGTGTGTGTTCTATACGTTCATTAGCATAATTGTTTCCTCCTGTTGCTTTTTGCTTTTTGAAACGTCGCTGGTATGTGATTGTTGCCGCCACGTCTCGACTGGAGAAGTCCACGAATGTATTTCACAGCATGTTGAAGTGCTCCTTCAACCCACAACAGGCTAACTGACCACCCTGTCAACACAAATGGAGCGCTGCACAACATTCTGCTCAGTGCGTTTATGGGAGATAACATGATTTTATGATGTGGTTACAAATGTCAACGTGATCTTGAATCTGGTTTGTCATCGCTGGAGCAGAACTAATACGTTCTGGTTCAATTCAGCTCCCTATACAGCCGAAATGTCCAGGAGCCTTTATGTAGTGGCCATTATATCTATCTATCTATCTATCTATCTATCTATCTATCTATCTATCTATATATATATATATATATATATATATATATATATATATATATATATATATATATATATATATATAGATAGATAGATAGATAGATAGATATATATATATATATATATATATATATATATATATATATATATATATATATATATATATATATATAAAGAAGCTATGCTCATAGCCTTCAGAGGCAGTTGTAGCCCTGGTTCAACGTGTGCTAACTGTTTAAATGTTCTTTGATCTAAATTTTTCAACCACTAATGGTACCAAAGGATAAAACATGTGTCCTGCATATTCCATGTTACCTTCCTCAGTGACCTTATGTAGAATATCTCTTGTGAATCGTAACTCTGTAATGAGCACATACCGTCCACGTAACAGCCTAATGAGCTCAACCAAGGGCAAACGCAGCTACACACTCTGTCAGACACACACACACACACACACACTGCTGTCAAACATGCCCAGGTGGTCCCATATACTCTGCGTGTCTCAAGCCACCTTGCCCATTAGAAAACCAATCATGTTCTGCACCTGGGCCTATCAGCGCTAGAGATTTGGAGCAACGCTAGAAATCTGAGTTGTTTTCCTGCAATCTGCTTATTTCTTGTCCTACAAATGCTGGAAAATCATGAATACTACTAGTTTATATATAAAAATAAATGGTCAGGTAGGTACATTTGTATGTGTGTGTGTGTATGGGTATAGGTGCGTGCGTGTGTGAGAGAGAGAGAGAATGTAATAGAGATAATGTAATAGAGAGAGAGAGGGGAGGCTAAACAGGGCATTGAAAGATCACACAGTTTATGTGTACAGAATCACTTTCAACTCATAAATGGAGTTGGTCAACAGGGGTCAAAATGGTCCACACACTCTCTGTGTTGTCACATTTTTGTCGTAACAATAGAAGGGAGAGGGAGACAGTTGGTAAGTGACTGCTCCAAACATTATGGCAAATGCAGGTCAACACATGAGCATGAACGCCTGTGTGTGTCATATGATCCGAGGGCATATGAATAAACACCTTTCTGCATCACAACGGTAGTCACTGCCGAGCTGATGACATGAACAGGATTATGAACGGGGGTTGGTGGGATAAGCGTCCTGCGCTTTGTCTTATCTAATTGAGGGAACAATATCTGAACTTTACATAACTGCGGCTCAGTCGGATCAAAGTTGAAGCAGGAAGAGTCTGACGTGCTAAAATGGCCGCTGAAGTAACGCTAAACGTAATAATATGACTTTCCCTCTGATACCAGTTTCAAGGGCTGTCATTTTATTTTCTAAATTCAAATTAATTCCAAGTAAATATTGGATCTGATAGGCTGTGCCTTCGACTCCAGAGGGGAGATTTGTTAAAATTCTTTTTTGCATACGAATGAATTTATTTTTAGTATTTCATTGATCAGAGTGTACATCACATGCATGTATGAAGGAGAACTGGATAACACGTCCAAAGATAATACCTATTAAAGTAACTTTCTGCTCGCCGAGCTGGCCAACTTCCCGTTGGCTCCCCACACATATTAATAATGGCATAAAACCAATATATCAAATGGCTCTTCGAGACTTGTTACTGGGCCAAATGGATCCTTTCAGAGGGTTGAGATTATCAGAAAATGGAGTCTCCTTTTCTGATGATTGTGCATCTTTTTTAGGCCAACGTGCGTTGAGATGATCTGCTGCCACTTGGGACATCAACAGTACTCTCAACAACAACAAAAAATAGAGCAATCTTTGAACGCTGACAGTTGTAAGTATGGAATATGGACACGGCTTTGGACTCGCTAAGCCCCTCAGAATATTATAGTCTGACAAAATGCAGACATGAGACGTGTGACCCTGGTGACACTGTATTAGCAGACGCAGCCCTCTAATTACCCCAGGCTGTAAATATTGCATAATTCCATATTGAGCACTTGGGCCACACACACACACGTACTTAATATCACTGATAAGTGATGACACCCTGACGCCTCCACCTGTAGCCTCTCTTTCCACCTGTCTCTCAACATGCATGATCGTCTTTACACACACACACACACACACACACACACCGCCCAGTGCACCATCCACCACAATCACTGTCACACCACAGAGGTACAGAGTAATTAGCTTGACGTTCCAATAATACGGGTGTGATGGAGTAGGGAGCGGTGGGTGTAAGAAAAATGAACAGGTGAGATGCGGGGAAGGAGAACAAAGCGAATGAGACACAGAATGAGAGAAGAGATGCGACGTAAGAGACACACTGAAGGCAGACAATGGCAATCAAGACGCTTTCATTTGCATTCAGAGAGAGAGAGAGAGGGACGGGAGAGAGAAGAATCCCTTATTGGTCGAGGAATAAAAGAGCGATATAGAACATGCCTGGAGGAGATCACTATATTTATACTCTACTGTGTCATTATGTATTTATTTATTTATTTCTCTCTCTCTCTTCCTCCCTCCCTCTCCACCTCTCCGTTGCTCCCTTTGACAGACCTGATTTTTAATAACATGCATATTTTTCTTCTTCTTGATTAAGGGCTAGAGATTGGGAAGACAATGCCTCCGGGGCCAGTGATAGAGGACAACCCCCTCCCCCCTATAGACCCCCCCCCCCCCTTCCCCTCCCCCCTCCCCCTCCTGCCGTATATACCTTCATCCTATCATCAGCATTCCCTCTGACTTGACTTCTCTCATCCTCCTTCTGCCCCTCCCCAACTCTCTCTCTCTCTCCCCCATTGCCCGTCTACAAACCCCTCATCTTCACCCTCAACCAATTTCTGCATCCACTATCACGGGAATAAGTTGGTCCTTCTATTAGAGCTGGAACATTTATTTTTAATCAATAACAGGTTAATGAGATGATATTTTTCACAAGTTAAGGTGTATCAAGATATCTCTGCAAAATCCCATATAAATAGTCAATGATATCTAGCAGTGCTCCCCACAGGACTATGACCAAAAAGAGTAACTAATGATTCAATAATTAGTAATTAATGAGTTGTTCAGCTACGTTCAGAGTTAATCAGGGAAAAAAATGATTAACGTTCCGATTTACAGATGCATATGAACTGATTCATTATTATAGGATCTTCCATTTGCTCGTAGCTCCTCGTTATCTGTTATATAGTCTCGATTCAGAGTTATTCAGGAAATACTCATTAAATATCCGTTAATCATCGGGTCATTTCTCAGTAACTACACAGTTTTGTACCATATATAAAGTGCTACCGATTTTTGTGCACTCAATCACTTTGCCAGACTAAATGTCACTCTTTGTTCAAGAGCTGGATAATTATTTATTTTGAATCCCCAACAGCGCCTCTTCTTCTTTGCTCCTGCAGCTCATCCTGCTGGTAACAACCCAATCCTCCAGCCTCCCCGGCATATTAACATGACAGCCGTCAGCACCTCTGTGGAAGACTCCCAGCCTTTGCTCCGGGAGTCTGTGAGGACGCTGGACGCCAGAGTCTCTGCAAGATGTGTCATGGCACATGTGCTTCAGTCAAGTTGTGAGCGCATGCACCCATGGCATGCATGAATTCTCCATCAGAGTGGAAAGTTGTGTATTTTCAGAGTTGTGTATTTTGAGCTGCTCGCTGCTCTTTGATTTTTCTTACTTTTTACTCCACCGCTTTAATTTGACAGCTGTAGTTACCGATAATATAACATGTATAATAATAAAGGAACTTTGCATAATGCTGTTAAATGCTGTTAAATATCTCAATGTGGCTTTTATTTGGTTGGAACTTGCTGTCAGTGGTTCTAAATGTGACTATTTCCTGGTTATAAAATGGCTGCAATGAAAACTGTTCACTGTAAAATCAGTGGCTCATCCACGTGGAGTAATTGGGACATTGTTTCTGGAAGGACACGAGGCTGCTGAATTTTTAAAAGGTAATAATTCATTGCTGTGAGCACCACACCAACATAGTGGAAGGGGAGAGGAAGCACTAATCTCAGGGACGGATGTCCTGAGTGATCAAATTATCTTAAGCAATGGATCTTATCACTTCCTCCGTCACTGCTTCCTGCCTTGGCAAGCATCGCCACAGCAACCAACCCCAGACAGGCCTCTGTCTGCTATTATTTCATTGGTCCAGTGAAGCTTAAACAGCGCACTGTTGCCCACAATCAGCTGCTGTAACTAAACATGTGGGCGCGTGGCACTGCATGGGTCTTCTGTTAATGAGTATAGACGACATTGTGTGTCTACAATGCCCGCGTCATATATAACATTTAACGCACCGCTCACGCACCGGCCATTGTTGCAAATCTCTGACTACCATGATGATCATGTCTCGCGTTTATTTTTGCTATATTTCTCACTGTGATGCCCCCCCCCCCCCCTGCATAAGCCTATAAGCACACATGTATGCACACACACACACACACACACACACACACACACACGGATTGCAGATTTGCTGACACAAGGATATTCTTCCTTCCGCATGAGCCTTCTCCTCTAAGGACACACACACCAGCAACGGCTTCAGAATGCATTCTCTGAACCCCACGACACAAACACACACGCAAAGGAAAATACTCAGTAACACATAGGCTCTCTTTCCTTTTCATTAGCCGTCACCTTTTCTGGAGCCCCCCCCGTTCCCCCTACTCCCACAGCACTTGCCTACAGCCGTCTCTGCCTCCTGGAACAAAGGTGAAGGGCACGGAAAAGAGCACATGTGGGAGGGAAAGAGCGAGCGACTATAATGTTGATGTTTTCCAATTGGGTTGATTTATGGCCGGCTGTTACCATTATTTTACCATTTACTCCAGCGGGCTGGAGGAACCAGGCTGGACAGCTCAAGCCGGAGGGGAAGAGGGGAAAGGCAAACGCCACAGCAACAGGAAGCTACCAGTACAGGCGGGACACAATGAAGGAGACGGCAGACCGGCTTTAAGGCAAAGACAACCCTACCTGGGCAGCCGGAGATAGGAGAGGATGAAGGAGTAGAGGAGTGAGGGGGGGGGATTAAGAGAGGGCTTAATGAATGTAAAGGCTGGAACAATGAGGTGAGGTAAATTGTCCATTAACTCAAAGGTTTCTCATGCGTTTGTGTTGCCTCACCATAACATTTTAATTTAGCGAGTTACACTCGGCTGCTTCCTGGCTAGACATGCAAAGCGTCTTCAGGACACAGAGTTAGGCCAAAGAGAAGAGAGCGGCTGCGGTGGACAGGTGGAGAGCAAGCAAAAGGTGGGAAAGTCAGACGAAGAGATCGAGATGGAGGAAATGTAGTGCGGAAGGAGAGATGAGGGGGGAAAGATAGAGAAGCCGGAGAGGAAATATTGAAAATTGAGAAAGAGAGCAGTAGAGGACGAATGGTTAATTCAGGTGGAGAGGAGGAAATTCGCAGGGGAAGAGAGATACCATCAGTCCTTCAGATAGGGAGAGAGACAGCCACTGCAGAGGGATAGGATCCAGATTTCAATACAGACTGGAAGGGAACGGAGAGCAGCGCATTATCACACAGGAAGAAACACCATTATTAGTTTGGAACGGCCGTGAGAGAGAGGAACACAGAAGTGCAGCGATGATGCTCAACAAATGACACAGCGATTTAGTGGCAGAAAGGGGCAAACTGTGTGGGAGGTTAATCCATTTTAATTGGTCTGTGCAATCAGAGGGTGCGAGGAGGAAGCTAATGACGGGAGGGACAAAATGACTTCTCACTCTGATGTGGCTTAACTGGCTAAATTGAGTCCGTCACATCAATGTCATTCAAGTGATTCAACAATGGATATAAAATGTCACGTATAAATTCATTTTTAATGAGTTGAACAAGTGTGCGACGATAGATAAAGCACCTACGGAACGCACGGCGGGAATCTGGAAACGTTTCAATACTGCAAACCAAACACAAAGGACACCTGTCACCGGCACTTATAACGAGTCAATTTGGATTCTAAGTAGCTTGTAGTGCCGTGCCAGAAAAAGACAGACACACACACACACACACACACACACAGACAGACAGACAGACAGACAGACAGACACACTCCTTAGCGCATCTTAGCTGCTAGCTTGAGCGTAGCAATACTTTCTGGATAAAAACGTCTGCCAGACTAGTTTTGAGGCGTAAATGATGAAACACGTCGAGATATTAGCAACGCTTCAAACGCCTCTCCGTTCACCAATGTGTGTTTATGCAATTTATGTGTGGTGTGTTCATGTGTGTGTGTGTGTGCCTGTGTGTGCCTGTGTGTACATTTGTGAATGTGTTTGGATGTTGCCAATGTGTGTATCAAAGGAAGACAGACAGACACACACACACTGTATAAAAAGGATTAGCTCACTATTATGAAGAAGCTCTCAAATGCCTTTAAGACCAAAACACATTCCTCCTCCCGTCTCCCTTTAACCGATGTTGCTTAATCTTCACCCAGATCCGCCTCAGAAAGACTTACGGGCTGTTACTGAGTCTTCTAATGCTTTCAGATGCACCCTGTGATCTCACATGTATTCAGTTAGCGAGAAAAAAATGTAAAGTGTACAGCAAACATCACTGAAAGAAAGGCGTAGAAAGGTGTGTGTTTCACCCTGCGTGATGTGGGGGTGGGTCGGTTATGCAGCAAGTTATTCAGAACCAGCAGCGGGAGGCTATCAGATGTCAGAGTGTTAGCTGTTCACCAGGCCGGGTTGCCAATCCCACCACCAATGGGCTCACAGGGTGCCGGTTCATATGCTCAGCCTCTGAGGAATACTGGATTAATATTCCAGACTATTGATGAGTTATGAGTCGAAGTGCAGTTATGTAATTTGGCATTATCGTTATCGGCAGTACTTGACATTATAGTCAGTTTGTTTCCGTCAACCTACAAATCCTGACAAAATGTGATTTAGTGAAAGTCAAGAGAGATTTGTGTTTGTCTTAATGAATAAAAAAGTATCATGAGTTGGTCTACAGCGTGTAGGTGGGTTATTTTTAAATGCTGAGCAACAGATAATATAGTCGAGGAGATGATCTCTGATCTTGGCATGGTTCACTTCAGCTTTTTAATTTGTGCCTCCATTTATTTATTTCCATCAGTGCACGCGCGATTAGATGAACACACGGGGTGGAATAATAAATGCAAGCGGATAATCTTGCAGGAGCTTTCGGAGCAGTAAATGATGGCAGCCACAGTTCTTCATACCAACAAGGCCTCCGGGTCGCTAATGAGCTTCACACCTTCAGCGCCGCTCCAAACAAACCTCATGAGTATTCATATGTGCCACTTCAAAAGATTGTCCGGTTGGCACTTTGAAGAAAGTTGCTCTCTTCCTCAAAGTCGGCCTCTCTCTCTCTCTCTCTCTCTCTCTCTCTCTCTCTCTCTCTCTCTCTCTCTCTCTCTCTCTCTCTCTCTCTCTCTCTCTCTCTCTCTCTCTCTCTCTCTCCGAGTTACAGTCGCTCTCCTTTGGCCCATATTATTTACGGTAAAAGATTTCACACAGATAAACTCAGCAGCTGCCGTGTAAACACAGAGACCAGCACGTGCACAGACACACACACACACACACACACACACACACACACAAACACACACACACAGTGGCACGCTCTCTGAGTTTGGCCTGCGATCAGAGCGAAACAAAACACAACTGTTCTGGGCTGGCCTGTTCATTTGATTCCTGTCTTTCTTTTTGTCACTTGTTCTCGCTCAACACTCGCGTGTGTGATTGCTTGCCCTCCGTCTTCAATCATCTCTCGGCTGATCCAAGATGTTCCCGTGAGAAAGCAGCGGCTTGAGTTGGAGGAGGGCAGGAAAAAGGGAGGATAGGGAGAGAGAGTTAGCTCGCCCATCCCTCTCTGTCTCCCCCACGTTGCTGACAGCTAATCGATGTCTCGGGGGTTTCCCCCTGTGGCCGTGGCCCAGGCGCCTTAAAAGGCGAGCCCGGCGGAGCTTTCGCCTCCGTCCACGGGGGCACGGCGAGGACCGGCCGCCCTAAGCCTGGCAGATTAGCTCGCTACTCGAGGACTTTACACCTTTCTGCTGAGCTATCGCTTCCTATCTTCTCTCCCCTCCCAGCTCCTCCCCCACCACCTTCAACATCCTCTCACTAAAGAAGCCTCGGAGGATACGGTCGTTCACACACACACACACACACACACACACACACACACATCCCCTTATTAGCATATTCCTGGGTATGGGTTTTCTCTTCAAATTAATTATTGTACAACCGTGTTTTAATTTCAAAGCCTTGGTGGGAGAATAAATCTGGTTGCCGTTACCACGGCTTCAGAGCAACACTGAGTGAGATGGATACATAGCGGCAGCATTGATGACGGCCCACAGGTAAGCGTGCAGGTGACTTACACACACACACACACACACACACACATGCAGACAATCACACACATTACAATCATCCACACAGTGGGCAGATCTCTGCAGCGGCATCGCTCGACAGGTCGGATTGCCGAATGAAAGCAAAGGCTGCGTGAACAGTGTTGACACACACCATCAGTCACAGGCAGCCTGCGGTCACAATGATTACCTGCTGTATGTAAATTGAGCAATAAGGCAGGTTATCCCCTTATGAGACGCATTTGTTATTATCGTGGACCGGAGATCTCAGGCGAGTGCCACTGGCAAACTGCTTGCCACTGATTATGTCCCATTGAAACAAGATGGCAAAATTGGAACATGTTGTTATCGTGGGGCCGAGGCTACACAAATCTTCGAGCAGTGCAAATGATGGCTGTGCTTTTTGTCCGATGTTTTTTATGAGCGGGCAAAGGTCTGACATTGTTGGGTAAACAATTAATCTTCCGTGGGGAAACATATAACTGGTAATTACCCGAGACGTATTTTCACCAGGAGACAATCAGCCATACAACAAGCCTGACATCTTGTTTTTTGTATCTTATGCAGATCATTTTAACTGTATGGTTACAGCTGCTGTATTCACTGTGGAGGGTTATTTGTAGTTCTGACACAGACAGTCATCATCTGACTCGGCAATTTCCCCAAATAGTGTTTTAGCATCTTTGCGCTCAATGCTTTGGCTTTACTGGTGTGGCTACCTCCCACCGCTCTCATCTGCTGGTCCCTGGTGGGGACAAGCCGGAGCTAAAATCAGGTGTTAAAATGACTTCAAGTGAATGCTAATGTTTCTCCCTATCTGCTGGGTGTTTAAATAGGGAACTGTTGGCGAACAAGTCCGCCGTGTCAACTTTATGAGGAGATAATAAGTGGGTGTTTAGTTTCAAGCTTGTTTCCCATCAATTATGATCCGCAATTTTCTCACTAACCCATATTCATAACTGATTTAATCCAGCATATTTGAAGTAAGACACACACTATGTTGCGATCCCACGTTATCCCTCTCGCTGTGTCATCTTCTACTCCTGACCTGCAGACAGCAGCGACGAGGCTGATTGCTAATAAGCTGGTGTCACCTGTGCGGATGAGACGATCTCACAGCCCTACTTTCACATCAAAGACTGTCTCTATGAAATGAGTCTGAAATTGCCGGTGCCTCTCACCTTGACGGTACAATATTTTCCGACTATACCTTGAAGAAAAAAACAGCTTAGCACTTCAACGGTACTTCTATGGCACTTACTTATCGTATTATGTAGTTTGGCTTTCTTGAAGAAATGTTACTTTCTTGAATGCTCTTGGTTGAAGTAAGTTGCTTTGGATAGTGTCAGCTAAATGATATGCAATGTAATGTAATACATTGATTCAGGCATCTACCATACACCGGCGTATAGGATTACTGGCAGAATGCACAAATCAAGCCCCCCTCCACCCCCCTCTACCCTCCTCCCAATGTATGTAATTCAAAGGAAATATAAACACACACGGCAAAAAGTCTCTTGAGAGAACTTGACACAGACGGAAAAGACGCCTACGCCACAAAATGCTACATCTAATGTTCGTATCTACAGACGTACATCACGCTCACGCAAAGAAACAAGCTCCGCCTCAACCCTCTTGTAGTATTTTGTATTCTTAACATGATAAATAACATTTCTGGGTTTGGTGAAGGTGAAAAATCTCCGTAACACTCGGAGATTCAGTGAAAAGCAGGAGATGAATTGCTCTGACTTTAGACTTTAATTCCTCAGCAAGTGAACCGCTCAGGAGGACTTGAAATACACACTGGTCAAACAACGGTGGATTACATCAAGTACCACCGGAGCCCAGACCAACATGGGTCTTCACTTCCACTGAGCTTCTGGGATGATGTGCTGCTTTGGTTTCGTGTGAAGTAGAGAAGTATCGCCCTCAGGATGGCGGCGGGCATTTTTACTTGATGTCACACACACACACCTCTGACTGATTTAACGTTACACACCGTTAAGCAGAGAACATTGTAGTATTTCGTCACACCTCTGCATGTGGTTGCGAAGGTGTCACGAAATATCATCGCAGCCAAGTTTTGATTGGGAAAAAAATGCTGCCACATTTTGCAGCCAGCACACATTAGTGGAAATCTAACGGCCATAAAACCACAATTTTGTTTTTTATTGAGTTATAATGACATAGCTTGAGCCCATTTGGAGTGTTTTGTTTCATTTAGCCAATTAGACATTCAGCAGTCGACAATCAGCGGTTCATAATCAACCGCTGCATCGCCATGTGGACGACGTGGCTGGGTCTGTTAATACTTCTGATTGGTGGAGCTGATTAATAAGCTGATGATTCACAATCTTAAGCACCAGTGTTGTGGAGGCAACGAGACGCAACCTTGTATTATATTTTAAGAACAGAAAGCAGAGATGGCATCTT
This sequence comes from Liparis tanakae, assembly GCA_036178185.1. NCBI lineage: Eukaryota > Metazoa > Chordata > Actinopteri > Perciformes > Liparidae > Liparis > Liparis tanakae. The sequence goes on from CM070092.1 coordinate 13,740,866, forward strand.
TTGCATTCAAGACACTAAGTTAAGTTATTTATATCCACTGTAACATATCACTGCCAAATATGAATCTATACGCTGCTGTTTGTTGATATGTTTACAGGTACGTAATGTACATATCCACCTCCTGTCTGTAAAGCAGCCTGTTACATTAGTCATTTAATATTAATTCCAGTATATTGCACTACTGTGTTATTGTTTACAATTTACAGAAACAGCTTAACTTAGACATGGATTTATGCTATTACTGTCGTTTGTGAATTTTTTGTTAATATTGCTGTTATTATTATTAACTTTTTATTTTTAAGACAACAGTGCAGCAGTTTTTATAACTTTAGTTTTATGAGCAATTTCGTTTCCTCAAGAAGAGGAACCATTTAAAGTGCTGACCTCTAATCGCCAATGTTAAAGTCACCAAACGGGAGCCAGAAATATTGGTGGAGTCACATTTTTCTTAATGCGTACTTTAAGGAAATTACAAAAAATATGACTACAATAACCTTACAAATAAATCATGAATCAAAGCACTTAAGTCTCAGAAGGATTTAGAAAGACTTCTGATTGAACGTTGTCTTTAAAGGCCTTTTTAATACCCCCCCTCCTGTTCTCAGATCGTGAGCAACAATGTTCACAAAAAACCTGAGATGTCCTCTTCTATTTTATTCTGTTATTTTTGCCTCGTAAAGCACTTTGAATCTCGTGTTTTTGAAAGGTTCTCTAGAAATATACTAGTCTGGACTTGAAGTGCTATATATCAGGAGGCTGCCGTTTGGGCTGTTAACAGTTTTAATTAACAAATTGTTGAAAGACCTTTGTGACTAAATGGGTCCAAACTCTCCAATGGATGACAACTTCTTGCTAATGAAATTAAAATATTACTGATTATTTAACAGAGGACAGTGCATCATTTGTGTTGTCCTCAACCACACAGGTATTTCATAGCAGGATTATGTGAGGGACACTGCTTTAAGGCCTTTTCCTCTGACCATCCACGTTTTTAATTGTTACAAACCATCGAAAAACTCATTTCACAGTAGCTTTTATCTATAAATCATTAAAAGAGTGAATTTGTGTGTAAATAAATGTCCTTGACCGTTTTATTCTGCATTACCTTCTATTATCTTATTATATTATCGAAATAACAACAACAACTGATGCACATGTAATTGAAAACATATACACATATACGATGTAAATATGAGATCAATGCATTAAGGCGGATTTAATTGGGCTCTCGTCTTTCAACAAACAGAATGTATGCTTGCCTTTTAATGTTAAATTAAATCTAATAGAACACAATTGCTCACCTAAAGTGTACTGCAGATAGAAATGTTAAATAAAAGACGATGAAAGACATTCTGTGAATGTATTTGCTGATAAAACCTACTGCGACGCACCGGCAGGTCCTTTGGCAATGACCGCTCTCAAATACGTAATTTGAGATATTGTGCAAAATAAAGTGAATTGAATTGAAATGAATGTGGCTTCAGAGAGCGGCGATACCTGTAGATATGACGAGGAGTGCCATTATTACAATGTCAGGGAGACGGCTGCTCGGCAGGAGCCACAGTGAAACGTTACAACGTAAAATAGACTCGCTTGACCGAGGCTGACAGAGTTGTTACCTGAAGGATGTTTGAAATAGTCTTCAATAATACAGAATTGGACAGGAGAAGATGAACAATGCAACAATGTTTACTGAGTTTACTGCTGAGTGTATACATATGCAAGAACAGACATTGCCCTCCTTCTGAGGCAACACTTAAAAAATACATGTTTTCTAAACGTCTTCACAAAACAGTTTTAACAAACAGAAGCGCTCCGCTGCAGTTTAACGATGATGAAACTGCTGATCACAGTCACGCTTATAATATACTCTCAATATCCAACCTCAAAATAAAATAACAAGTAAATTAATCCAGTTTCCCTTATTTTCCTCCGGGGTCTAACTACAGGTTTGATTAGTGATTGCAGTCTGACTCCCCCTGCTGAGTCTCTATTTTCCAGCTACGTGCTTCACCCGCTCAGTAACTGATTATTAAAAGGTGCAATCTTTCACTCTGAAACTTTCTGAAACATGATAAATATGGTTATTACCCATGAGGCTGTCAACGATTTGCAAGTAAAAAGGGTAATAAAATACTTTGCAAAGTTGTGTGTTTGTCAGACTGTTAAAATATACAAATTTTAGCAGTCAAACTATTGACTGTGTGTCTGGGCTGATGATACAAAATTGCATTACTTTGCATAATTGAATAAATAATGTTACAGCTGCCTGCAAACTAGCTTCCCCTTTTGGTCCAGTGAAGGCTGCATTTCATTGAGCACAGCAAGTGAATGAGACGAGCCGGACAGCAGCTGAAGTTTAAAAACACGATGAGCGCAGTGACGTGAGCAAACCCTCTGGTGAGAATCAGGAAATTGACATAGAAATAATGAGCAGTCATGTCACCATGAAAACAACACGCAACACCACCCAGCATGCCTCGCCACGTTCTCTCCGGGACACGATCGGCATGACCTCAAATCGAGCCTGTTGGCGTTTATCACACGAGGCGGCGGCGATCTAGACGGTGGAGCGTTATATAGCTGTGACTTTCTGAGCCTCCGCCAGCCGGCTGATTAGGACAAGCCGGGTCAGGACTGAGCCTCCGCCTGTATAACAATTACACTGATAGAATACTGACCTTTTCTACTGATGCTAATGCAAAAGAGAGTCACTGCCTCCTTTAGTGTTGTCCTGGATGTATCTCCTGGGTGTATCTACTGAAGCACTAAATAACTAGAAACAGTACACATATACAAACCATCACACTTCCACCCGGTTCACACACATTATACACTTTTTTTTTTATCTTCTTGCAATCCAATCTTAACGACTTCATTAACCGAGAGGCCATTAGCGGCGTTCCCTTTATGGCCATAAAAACTGCCCAGCCAGGAGCACATTATGGAAAGGGCACGTGTGTCCTAATGTCCATTTGTTGTCATCCTCCTCGCTCACACATGCACACAAACACACACATACAGGAACACACACACTCACTTAGTCACTCACTCACTCACTCACTCACTCAATACCCCCAAGGCCAGTTTGCCTTAAGCAAGCAGGAGTGGACAAACCACTAAGCAAACAGTGCCATTTGTTGGGCTCCATTAGGCAATGAGGAGCAACGGTTTAGTGCAGGCTGCAGTGCCTCGCGCTGGTGGTCAAGCGACGGAGGATTGAAGGCAGAGGAAACTCAAGTGCTGCTCCGTGTTAGAAAAGATCTTGTATCCCAAATTAGCCTCGCTTTGGAGCAGCGGCTGTCCGAGAGCCTCCGAGGGGTGAACTCCCATGCAACAGGCAGCATGGGGCCTGGCGGGAGACGCCAGTCGCGGGAGAAACGATGGATTCAACCTGGATCACAGTCCAACAAGTATCTTTTTCCTGCAATAACACCATTAATACACACACACACCTTTTTGAGAAGCGTTCCCGTGGTACATTACAACTCAGTTAAATCAATTACAGCTGCTGATCACCTTTAAAGAAAGAACAGCTGTTCCCACTGAGGAACTGCAAGATGATTAATGATGCACAATGAGGAAATGTGTTTTTGCCTTAACAGTAAGTAGTGACTCATCAAGGAACGCTACTTTGAATTGGGAACAGCAAATACAAGTCTGTACTAAGCAATTAGAAAAGCCAACCCTGAGGGATGATGGGATCAGTGATCTGAAAGGACCCCGCTGGTAACAAACAGGAGCATCTGAAACCCGACGTGAAGGATTCTCTTGTGAACCGTGTGCATCTCTGGTAGGCTTTAAATCAAGTCGAGTGAAATGATTGGAGCATGCTGTACTAACACAGTACACCGCTGCTGTGAAAAGCACTTACAAAGGCGGGAAATGACATGAACTCATAACTGATGGTTTGGCACATCGCGTCCACGTTGGCCTTTCTGCTTCTGCACGTCTGAGCGGGGAGCACGCGCTGCAGCATCCAGGCTTTTCGAACCGGAGCTGCACCGGTTCTGCTGAATGACTCATTCAGCTACTCTGTGGCTGTGGGGCTCAGCTGGGGAGGGTCTGGGGGTCGGAGTTCATTCGATGTCACTGAAGCAAATACACTCCATGACATGGACATGAAAGCTCTGCGAGATGACAAATGCGCCGCGCGGGAACAGAAAGCGAAATGAGCGGTCGCCGGCCCTCGTGGTTTGGGGCGGTTGTAAGCTGCATGTTTGTGCCGTGTGTCATATTTCATTGATTTTGTTTTGTGCCCTCCACTCCTGTTGGTTATTTGTGACTCTGGTACTATAACAGCACATGATGCTAAATGCATCTTCTCTATTTCCTGGTCGCAGTTTATCTTAAGCTCCGCTGGCAAATGTTTCCTCCTGCTAAGAGGAGAGTGGAGATACTTCATATTTTGGTAGGAGGGGGGTTGAGACCAGCCCTGGTGCTAGCGCACTACTCCGGGGGCGGTGGGTTTCAGAGGGTTGTACTGTTTCTAGAACTGGACAGCGGTTTCTGCTTGTTTTTCCCCTCTTCAGAGGGGTGTGAGACTATCTATCAGCTACCAGAAGAACACATATCGATGTGCCACACAGCCTGGGAATTCAGCTTTTATTACACTTTAAACTGCAAGGTCAACTTGGCAGGAATCTGTGTCAAAGCTGTCAAGCGTGGAAACAAATAGCCACGCAGCGGGCGAGGTGTAAAACACCAAGATAAGGGGCAGACGCCTCGCTGTGAGAGCCCTGGTTTATGTTTGCACATGTGGAATCAGGTAATATACGGAGAGGTTGTTTTTGGCCCTTTTATATCTGACATTAACAACCGGAGAAAATACAAGGCGAGTCAAAATGTGTGTCACCCGACTGAACACGATGACAACGTACGTCACTTTAAGGACAAACCCTGGACACGCGTTATGTTTGCCTCAGCGTGGCGTTGTCATATTCAAAGTCACGCCGCGTCCTCCCTCTTCCCCTCAGACGTGTCGTGAAGCTCGGGCCCCTGCGACGGTGCAGAGGAGTCAGTGCCGTCACGCCTTTGATGCCATCGCATGCCAGTCACCCTCCCTGCTTTGGGTTGTCTGACAGCCACAAAGCGGATCGGCAGCAGTGTGTTATCAGCGCGCAGCTGCGGTAATCGTATTATTTAGTAATCTTAATTCTGAGCATCTGACCAACAGTGTGAACAAAGCGGGGTCTTGCTAAGCCCATCAGAGCGCTCCCGTGGAGCAGAGGTATTTTCCTGCTCCGCGGCCCCTCTGCACCTTCCCTTCTCCCTCCATTTCTCACCCTCCCTCCTCTCTGTTGCTTTCTGCCTCGCACTCTCCTCTCTCTCATCCCCCTACTGTTCTCGCTCTTCAATCTCCGGCATGTTTCTCATTCTTCCTCCCTCTCTCTCTCTCGCTTTTTCCATCCGTTTTTTTTCTCTCCACGCTTCCAATCTTTCTGTCTCGTGACGCTCTGAGCTTTGGGTAATGGCGTTATTCACAGTTCATTGGTCTGTTTGAAGGGACTATCTTGATTGAGCGGTGCAGGACCTGGTGACTGTGGGAGTGTATAAAGATGTGGATGTGTCCACGGAGATAGATGGGATGAGGAATATGCAGGACTTTGCAGAGGCTGGGTTCCAGTATATGGTTTGATCCAAGGCAACACAGAAGGAGATAAAAAGGAGGCTGAAGCCGGGGTGTAATGCTCAGGGCATTAGATGTCAGGGAATCACAGTCATTCCTATTAGCTGGCTCACCCTCTCCATCTCACCCTAATGAATGCAAGGATACTGACACAGAACCCAAAACTGCTCTGAAAAGCAAAAATACTCACCACTAATTAGTTGAAACTAACCTCAGGACCAATATGTAGGCATGCACACACACACACACAATGATCCATACACTCACACACACACACACACACACACACACACACACACAAAGATCCTCACACACAGGGAAAGGCATATCCTTCTTCTCATTCTGATGCGGTCGTAAGCTAGGCTGTAAGATCAAAATCTCTATCTTTGGCACACACACACACAAATAAACACACACACAGACACACACACACACACACACACACTCATATTGCCTGGAGCAGAGGAAGCCGAGGAAAGAAAATCTGCTGTGAAGACACCATAAAACCAACACTGCAGAAAGACAGACCACGTCCGTGTTTCTGCATACATGTGCAAAACACACGCTAATGACATCTGAACACACACACACACACACACACACACAAAGAGAGAGAAGGCACTACTTACAGAATGAATCAGACGGTATCAGAAGCGCTGTGCCATATTATCGCTGTAGTAGTGAGTCAACACAGGCATGGAGATCTGAGACCTCAAGGTTTTAGCCAGAGGGAGAGTTTGGGGGGGGGGGGGGTCAGAGGGGTTCACACTGTGTCATTGGGGGGTGAGGACACAGAGGGAACCTGGAGGAATCCAGTGTTTGAACTCGGATGGAGAAAATAATCCCTTTAGAGCAAGGCGAGAAAAATCAACAATTGATGAAAGGAGAGGTTCAATTCTGTGCACAAAGACGACGAGGATGGATCGGTCCGCAGTCTTTTCTTGTCACGATCTCTTAACTTTAAGAAAAAAAGTAAAAAATACAACAACAGCAAGTTAAAAAGGGAAAGGGGGGTGAATTAGTCACTTCAAATGGGACCCCACCTTTCCTTGTGTGCTGTCTGTGTTTTGCTTTCTTCTTTGTGGGCCGATGAGCAGAGGAGCCGGCTTCAGGAAACCAATCGCCTCGCCAGACGACGAGAAAACATGAAGGAGTAAATGACAAGCAGATGAAGGGGAGGATTCCCAACACCTGCTCTCTCCCTGTTTCTCTGCCTGCCCCCCTCTCTCTCTCTCTCTCCAACCTGTATTTCCTCTCTAGTAACAGCCTCCTCACTCCCAGCCGGGCCTCTTCAGTGCATGTTTGCCAAAGAACTGACTGAGGAAGATGCAGATGAGGTGAGATTCTCCAGTGGCTACGAACACGAGACGTTCCCCTTCGTTCTCTCCGTCTCTGCTTTCTTTCTTTCCTTCACTCTTCACCCTGTCTCTTCCTCACGCCCTGCATAGAATGACAATGAACAGCAGCCGTCTGGCTCCCTGCCTGAGACTTAAAAAAGGCGGTGTGCCCGTCCTCCTGTCTGTCTCACCGGCCTCGCCGCTGGTCCGTCAGTAGAGCCGTCTGTTTACCAGGCCGTTGTTCGGTCTGTTGTCCTGCCAAACACTGAGATGCTGACCAGGCCGGAGCAGGGGGGGCATAACCCTACTCTCCTGATCTCCCGAGTGCCCCCCCTGGTGTAAATCCTGGCCTTACCCGTCGCGCTAACTAGCCTCCGACACGTCCCAGGCGAATTTGAAAGAGACTCCCAGAGGATTCTGAACACTATCTGTTTTCTTTTCTTGACACCTCTCCTTCTCCCTGTTTCCTTCTATTCGCTGCCTCTTCCTCCCCCGCCCCCCCCCCCTTCTCCTCTCCCCGGTTCCAGTCCACTTGCTCGTTAACTATTCTGGACAGTCCGTCCCTCCTCTCGCTCCGTCACCGAGGAAGGATGAAGGAGAGTGGCGCTGCCTCGTAATGTATTTCACCGCAATTTGTGAAAAGGGCGGTGAAAAAGAAAAAGAAATTGGAAAGTGTGGGATAAAAGGAAGGGCTTCTTTTTAAAGGGTTCCTTAAAAAAGAGAGAGAGGAAGAAATCCCTCCTCCCCCACAACAAATCAGAATAGAGACCCTCTCGAGGGAGGATTTTCAATTACTCGCTTTTGCCCACAAGCCAATCTGTAAAAGTGGCCCAGCTCTGAGGTGTGCACAAAAATGGTGTAATCTTGATAGGATATCCGGGCGATAAATCCAGGCATGTCTGAAAACTTCATACCTTTGCTCAAGCATCACTGCGGCCTATTTAATTTCAGATGGAGTCCAAGAAGCTCAACAGGTTGATTGGTTTGTTGGAAGTCAACTCCTCCGAGGCCTGACTCCGCTTTCCTCCACTTCCTGTGGACGGCGGCTGCTTCCTCGGTCGAGCTCGAGCAGCTCAACCCCGCAGCTTCGGTCCTCGCTGGGAAGGTCGGAGCCGACGGCTGGAGCCGCTGTAGGCGGTCAGGTGTGGAAAGCGAGTCGCTGGAGGGTGTACGTTGGCGTCCATGCTGCCCATTTGGTGTCCATCCCTGCAAGGCTTCCGATCTGGAAGGAGGCAAAGTAGAGGGGTGAGAGAGGGAGAGTGCATGAAAGGTTAGTACGGTGACATTTGTGTCACTCTGCCTTATCACGTACGTCATTCTCCTCCTCGTCACACTCCACCCTGCCTGTCTTCCCGCTGTCTATTCCGTCCTTGTCACTCTTCCTCCGACTTTGCTGCTTGTTTGCTCCTTCCTCCTCTCCTCCCTCTGCACTCACTCTATGATTTGATCCTTTCACTCTCTCCCAAACAAGCGCCATCTTCAAAACACTCTCCTCTGTCACGTCTCTGTTCTTTTTTTCCATATCCAATCATATATCTACACCTCGTCTGCTTTCATTATATCCTTTTCTCCGGTGTGTTTTTCTATAATTCCAGTATGGCTGTCCATCATAGGCCACAGTGTCCAGGATGCATGTGATGGAGCACACTGAGGGCAGCTGAGGGGCCTCTGAATGGTAAATGTGCCAGAGGCAGCTGGACAACTGCAGTTCAGGCTCAAAGCGGGTACAAGAAGTCGTACTTGATGGGTGTAGACAGTCTGGCATAGGCTGTCATTTCTAATCGAAATTTAGACTAGAATAGGAACTTGGGAAAAGATAAAATATTTGATGTTGTAGGATGTATTAGAATTTGAAATTCTGCGGTGCAGAAGGACAATGTGATGTGCCTTGTAATCCGGTGGGGTCGTTCCTAAAACACACTGCCCTCTGTCTCTGCTCTCTTTGCTGAAGTAAAAAGGAAATGTGCAACATGAGAGCTGCACTGAATGGATAATCACAACACCATCTCAGAGGTAAGAGGAGGAGGTGTTTCGGATTTCGACGCCATAGATGAAGAAACGGTAAAAAAGACGAGTTTGAAAACTGCGTTCACTGCCTGATAGCAACGCCAGCTTGCCATTGATGGGAGGCGGCTAAGCACCACGGATGAATGAAACAGTTAATTCTACGGTGTATTTTATGAAACGGGTACCTGTGTTGTGTTCACACAAATTACATGTCAGATTGAATTAGTGCAACCTGAAAATGTGACAGCCGGTGCATCAACTGGCATCACTTTGGCTCTCAAACTAATAGGAAGATGTGCATCGTCAGTGGATGTTTCTACACGATACGGCCGTCGTGGCTTGATGCTGTGAACAGTTGCATTTGTTCATGGTTAGAACTTTGCTTTTATATTTCACTTTTCATATTATTTATTTTACGTCTTCGAGGCAATGCAAATATTAGAATCTCTTATATTCGTCATCGAGCAACACTGAATTGTTCCAGTGATGTTGTTAAACACAATGTATAAATAAAGAGAAGAATAACAGCGTGAAGATGAAAAATGCGCTCATTAAGAAAAGTTGCAAATGTCTGAATGTGTTTCAATGTTTTAAACTTTACATTGCACCAAAACATGCTAAGCTTTTCATCACTTCTCCATCTCCATCCCTTCAGACTAACACTAACAGATGGCAACACTAATGTTGGCCCGAGCTAAGACTGACTGTTGGGTTTCTTTTTATTCATCGTCTCATAAATCTACCGCCTTTTGTGGAATAAAGGTTCTCTAGGTCTTAAAATAGCACATAACAGGTAGTCTTGCTTCTGTTACTATGCAACAGTGTGCACCTGTTGAATACATACACTTACAATCTAATCAAAAAGCTCACTGCTAATTATTCCCTCTTAATTCATAGCAGCAGAGAGAAAGCATACATACCGAAAAATGCAAAGCCATGTATTGACAACATTGACTCTTAACAGAACAAAACAAAACCAAATAATTAAACAGGTGTAGTGACGTCTTCTGGTCTAGTGAAATGATGGTCAATTCAAAATGAAAAATGTGAGGCCATTCAGTGTATCAGCTGCAATCAATAAAGCTGTGTAGATAGATGTGACCCCCCTGTGACACCCACATCCTCCAAGGACCATTTACTATGAGACCATGATGAGACCATATGTGTGTGTGCGCGTGTGTTTGTGTGTCTGTGTTCGCACACTGGTAAGTAGGGGCTCAGTGTATGTATGGTGTGTGTGCGTGTGTATGTGTGTGTGTGTGTGCGTGTGTGTGTCAGACATGTGAAAAGATGTAGGTGGGTGTGAATATGTGTGCGAAAGGTAGATCAACAAGGAGTGGAAAGAGGAAGGTGTATGTCAATTGAAAGACTGAGTGTGTGTGTGTGTGTGTGTGTGTGTGTGTGTGTGTGTGTGCGTGCCTGTGTGCGTGTGTGTGTGTATGTGTGCGTGTGCATGGCACAGCTGTCATGCCTTCCAGCAATTAATCACAATGAGCCACTTCCTAACCTTTTGTTCTACAGAGCCCACACACACTGGGGCTGAACACACACCTCTGCCCTCCCTGCATTGTGGCACAGACACACACACACACACACACATGAGACGCCATCACAACCATTGACACGGACATAGAAATAACAATCTCCACACTCACACAGGCCATGCATTCATTTCCTGTGTCAGGAAAGAGAGTCAAACGTCCTCGTCTGAAATTCAAACAGAATGTGGAGAGGAGCTGGAAGAGACCGAGAGAGGGATGGAGGCGAGGAGGGAGGGGGGGGGGGGCAGACAGCCAAAGAGGGAAGGGGAGAGGGCAGCGGAGAGGAAATGGGGGGGGGGGCAACAAATTGAAGTGAGCCATTCAGATTTCTTCCAATTTCATCAAACTGGAGAGGCGTGATGGACACAGGGGGGTGGGGGGGGGGAGCCCATCAGTGGTGAAAATGCTCTGAACAGAACTGCACACTGAAGATGAGGAAGCAGACAGGACCATCATGTTCACTACAAGAAACAAGACAAATGAAAGGTGGTAGAGAATTGAAAGAGGATTTGAGAAAGAGAAGAAGAAAAAGCCAGAGGAGGGCGGACACTCACTCATTTCAGCGGGCTCTCAACAGGCGAGACAATCCCCGCTCTGTGATCCCATCCTGGGGAAAGGCGCAGAGAGATCCCGGAGCTCCCTCCGCTGAATACCAATGGGGCTGCTAATATCAGCTCACTGCACGCGCACACACCAGCACTGTGGATGAAAAGGCACCGACACACAGAGTCAAGTCCGGGTAGTTGTTTTAAATCAGAGGGTAAAGAAGCTGCTCGAGGATGCAAACGGCATCTCACAAGACAGGAGACGCTGCAGCACAACTGCATGCACATCCCTTTCTTCCTCTCTTAGAGTTTATCCTTCTTTATTATTAAAAATATATATAAAAAAGGCAGTGCACAAGCTAGAGGCATCAATCCACACACGCACACGCACACGCACACACACGGATATGTGCAGCCTTTATAAATACTTACTGAGCATATATTCAATCCCAGTGAGTCCCAAAGTCGACTCTATTCTGGCTCACAGCTCCTCGGCTGCCGAGGGTGTTAACAGAGAAATGAGTTGTCCGCTGTTTCTCATGTCCCTCCTCCAGGCTTCCTCAGCAGTATCTGATGGAAAGATCAAAGGATGCGAAGGCAGACTCTCCGTCCTCCCTTATTGTCTCCTCACTCGCAGTGTACATCCAGTGTTCCTGTATCCATTTGTTGATTCAGGTCCAATCCGTCCGGCTGCCCGAGGAATTCGCTGTGACTTTGCGACTCGCGACGGCGACTGCATTCACTTAGTCACCCTCCTTCCTGCCTCGCTCCTCTCTCCTCTCTCCCTGCTCAATAGTATGCCCGTACCCCCTTGGCTTTCTCCAATCTAATCATCTCTCTCTCTCTCTCTCTCTCTCTCTCTCTCTCTCTCTCTCTCTCTCTCTCTCTCTCTCTCTCTCTCTCTCTCTCTCTCTCTCTCTCTCTCTCTCTCTCTCTCTCTCTTTCTCTTTCTGCACCCTCCCACCTCTTTCTCCTCCTTCTTCTTCCCAGCACCCACTTCTCTACTCTCTCTCTTTCTCTCCCTCTCCCTCTCTCTCAGGTATTTTTTCTCAAAGATGAATATCACCCCCCCCCCTTCTCTCTTTTCTCTCTATCAGTCTCTGCGAGAAGCATTTGAAAAAAGGGACAAGGGAAAAAACTGTCCATGAAGAAAACACACACACACTATCTGAAACACAAACATACACGCACACACGCACACACACACGCACACACACACGCTAACAGAGTGTAATCATGGGGATGTGTTACACCCCTAGCCAGGGTAAACTACCCTGACAGAGTTTGACATGGTTACATGCTCAGGGTGACAAACACTATCACACCACCACGCCACTGGCCTCATAGCCTATGACACACACCACGGACTGACGCACACACACATTCATATCTACACACAGAGCATAATCTGATGTAAACACACAATTGGGCTCACATACTGGCGCACATATTGATATAATGTCAGTGATATGCACAAACACAAGCGGGGGAAATTGAGGGAAACACACACACGCACACACATAAAACCTATCAGAGCATGCGGTTAGATTAAAGACATGTGCAGACCACCACAGTGGTACCAAATAACTTTCTTACTATAATATAGCACTATACAATTCTGAAGTAGCGGTAATAGCTATATTTACCAACATTAGTACCATGTTATGCTACTTAGATTACGATTTCACATCCAAACTATGTTATGCATTTTGTATTCAGCTGTGCAGTTTATATTCTTGAGTATATAAAGTTGTAATACACGTGTGTTTAAACGTAAATGCTTTTATAAAAGTAATCCAATACTCCGAAGAGGCCTTTTCAGCCCAGTGAGGACAGAGTGAGCACACCAACTTCTAGACTTAAATATTTGATTTGAAAACTTCTTCTACCACTGGGCAAAAAAACGTAAAAAAAATATTCACTCACACATTGCTGAAAGTCTTTGTTCCTCTCACCAGAGCCCCCTGACACCTCCTCCTCACTATTTATAATGTTCACTCATACAAGGCACAACTCCACCACAGCATGAGCACCACTGCCAGCCGTCTCCAGAGGAGCCGCTCACACTATGATGTCACTGCCTGACTCCCATACCGCTCTCACGCCACTCGGTCCCATCCCGCCTAGCGACACCGGGACGTTGGGCTCATGATGCCTTTGTGTAGGAAATAGATCTTCTTCTTGACCTTGGAGCTCCGATGCTCGCCTCGCAACTCATGTCCTCCACGGCTATTAAACCCACCACAGTGTGTTGAATCATTGATTTAGTCACTTTGTGCATTAGGTGAATGTTTAATTGCTGGTGACAACACCGTGTTGGCCGACACTGGCACTTGTAAGCTAAGATGTTAAAAGAGGTGTCCAGTCACAAGACTGCTGTTAGATCTTAAATTAACAAAATGACAACCACACCGGTGATGTGACTCAGTGACGTGATGTAAAGTGAGAGTCTATTTGTGTCTCTCATATTGACGAACAGCCTCTCATTGGAGCCTTTAGATGCATCAACTGTGGTCCGTCCGCTAAGTTGTCCCCTAATCAAACGGGGAAGCACATATCGTATGTGACCATGCTGAACCGTCTCCTGGGCTCAGGGCTCAGGGCTCAGGGCTCAACCTCCCCCCCCCCCCCCCCCCCCAATGCTGCATCGTGTTGTCACCTATATTCACTTTGCATCTCGTAAAAGAATGTGCATCTCAAGACGTCTGGGTCCAGTGGGCGGACAACGCTGGAACACCTATTACTCACTCAGGGGCCGACTCCACCACAGCCATGTCACGACAGAGGCTCCCTCAGGCCGGAGCTCCTCTTTGGTTTCTGTGTTTGTGTGTGTGTGTGTGTGTGTGTGTGTGTGTGTGTGTGTGTGTGTGTGTGTGTGTGTCTGTGTGTGTGAGTGTGTGTGTCTGTGTCTGTGTGTGTGTGTGTGTGTGTGTGTGTGTGGACATTAGGATATGACTGTTTCTGCATCTGTCCAACTTGCAAATTTAAAACTATTTATTTGGCTCTCTGCACGTGTCAGTGTGGGAGGGGGGGGGAGGGGGGGGGGAGGCTTGCCTACACAGCTTACCCCTGGCTGTGGCCCACAGCTGCAGTTTTTAGGAAGTCAGGAGAAGTCTCTATGTGCTGTCTCTCCCATTCCATCACACACACTGACACACGCCCCGCAGTCCCCGTGTGTGTGTGTGTGTGTGTGTGTGTGTGTGTGTGTGTGTGTGTGTGTGTGTGTGTGTGTGTGTGTGTGTGTGTGTGTGTGTGTGTGTGTGTGTGAGAGTGTTGTCTAATTGACCCTCTCTTGGTTTTCAGCACGACTTGGTGACGCTGAAGCTGCTCTGTGAGATTGACTGCCCGTGTGTTGTACCTCAGACTTGTATGCGTGAACTTCATAGTGACACAGACATGCAGAAACAATTCAGGAAATTCAACTTAGCGTTATTTGATATTTCGCCTCCCTGCATGTACAGAAGAGATCTGCTGTTACTCCATGTTGACGTCTCCCTTCTTTCTCTAAATATGCATTTAACAGCTGTCTCTTGCTCATCTCCCTCCCACACCACTTTGCTCTTGACAAATTGATGTGCCGCCCTGTTACATAACAACTACGTATCACGCTCGCAGACACTCCAAATACCATCCACACCACAGCACCCGTGTAAACCTCACTCAACCATTGCACTTCGCTGCAGGTGTTAAGAGCCCAGTGTTTACGGGTGTTTACTTTTCTCTTTAACCCAAATGTGGCTCCCGTGTTAACTATTGCTTGGAAAGCGTGCAAGAAGAGGGGAGGGAGAGGAGGAAAGAGGGAGGGGGGAGGGGGGGAATTGACATTCTGCCCGAGCACTGCGCTCTGCTCGTGGAATAATGATTAGCTCCTCAGTATTCTAGTCACAAATATTTCACTATCAATGAGAGAGAGAGAGAGAGAGGGATGGAGGAAGGAAGGAGGAAACATGAGGGAGGGGACAGAGAGGGAGGAGACAAGTGGTGGGGGTGTGGGGAAAGAGAAGACGAGAGAGGATGGAGCGCGAAAGAGGAGCACACAAGGTGAGTAAGGAATAAAACAAGTGAGGAGTAATGGAGGACAGAACAGACGAGTATGTAGTATGACATAATGAGTGGACGTAGATGCTAGTATGCTGCAGTATGCTCTCTCTCTCTCTCACACACACACACACACACACACACACAAACACACATGTTCAATGTGCACATTAAAACAAATGCAGTAAGACACATTTGAAAGGTAAAAATTAAGCTTGTGCAGGTAGTGTACGCACACAAACATACAAACACACACACAGAAAGAGAGAGAGAGCAAGAGAGGGAGAGAGAGAGAGAGAGAGAGAGAGAGAGAGAGAGAGAGAGAGAGAGAAAGAAAGAAATACACCACTACACGAGTGGCGACTACTTTGTCAAAGTCACAGCAGGTACAGCCACCTCAGCAGAGAGAGAGACAGAGGCGATGTCGCAGGGGGAAGAGAGAGAGAGAGAGAGAGAGAGAGAGACAGCAACAAGGAACAGGGGAGAAAAAGAAAATAAGAGAGGACAAAGGAGGGAGAGGAGGCAAGTACAAGCAATAAATATGTAATCACAAAGCATAGCGAATGATAAATCTAAACCATTACTTAAATAGGTCAATCATACATTAATAACTATGATATTTTAATAGTCGGGAAGTCAGCTGTAGCCGACTGAGTAAGTTTACGCTCACTTAGTCAAATATAAAGAACGACATCATGTTTTTGCACGCCCCCCAACTCAGACTTAATTTTTTAAGATGGATTAGCTACTATAAGGAAGTGAAATGTTTTTTAATGAAGATGGAAAGTCTTGAGATGCCATATTATAATTGACTAATTTCACCTGTAGAGCAGAGAAAATGTTATCAATCTCTGTAATGGATAACATTAATAAACAATAGATGGATTAACAAACAATAGATGGATTACATGTTGATGGTTTCTAGATAGAACAGTGGTAAATGTCTCATAGTTCAATCTACTAAAGGACATCGGCAACTTCATGATGCTGCACATGGGAATGTGTCTAAATCATCATCATCATCATGTCTCTGGGCTGCGTGTAAACAGAAAACAATAATATAGTTATTTAGATGCATGATTTCCACGAACATATTTTAACAACCCCCGAAGCTGGAGTCACCGTTGTCCTTTGAGATTCTAAATGTACATCTTTTGTCCCGTATATAACATAATAAAACATGTCTGTCTCTCGTATAAAAACGTATTATTCCTCTTGCAGGGACATATTGTGTCGCTCTGCATTGAGATTGTGATTTATGATATTTTCCTTCTCCTTAAGACATTACTGCTATATATGATTTTCACAGGTAATATTGTTGACCTTTAATGGTTGATTGTTTTGCTGCAATATGTATATTGTGTGATTTTATTTCTCTCTCTATCTCAGTTGCCTCTCTATCAGGCTGAGACATGATTTGCAGGAAATGCTACGGTAAAAAATAAATCCATTGAGAATGACCACACAGCACATGGAGACATCATAACATACACATACACACACACACACACACATATATATATATATGTATATATATATGTATATATATATATATATATATATATATATATATATAAAGAACACTGCAAAACTGCAATTACTATAAAGTAGAGAGCAAACCACATTTCAAATCACGTTACCTTGGAAACCAAGAAGTGACTTGTATCTCCAATTTGCCACGGTGTCAATAAAATGCCATTATTAAAACATGACTTCAATGCTGCGGGGACTTCAGGGTGTCCAGGGTTGTTAGTGGGTTTATAGAGACAGTGCACAATGTTACTGTTGGACTATATTTCTTATTTCTTATGATTTACGGTGACGTACCTGCAGGAAATTTGTAGCGTATCCTTTAGACAGCTCAGTATATCATTACGGTGTAGACCGTGTAGCGGAGGCTAATATTAAGGCCTTAAATATGTATATGTAACAGGAAGTCTAGAGTACTGCTAATATGATATGATGTGATATATGATATTCCTTTATTCGTCCCACAGTTGGTAAATTTCAAAAACCACAGCAGCGTTAGGCAGTACTCTAGTTTTGTGTTGCAGGATGTTACCTTTAGGACAAGAGTTTATTCCAAGGATTTCCAAACAGGGGGACTTGCACCCTGAGGGGTTCTTCCGCAGTGGCCATGGGGTGTGTGAAACGAACAAATAGCAAGCTCGACTTATTTTATTTTTATGTTTTGCCCGTGGTTTAATTAGAAAGATTCTCCCATTTTCTACTTGAAAGGAAAAGTAGAAACTCTACAGTATTGAAACACTCACACAGAAAACATCCTGCATTGGAAATCTTACTTAAGTACCAAGGTATTATCATTATAATATACTCAAATGACTATTAGTAAAAGTACTCATTAACCAGAATGGACCATTTCTAAATAGTATAATAGTATACTCCATCATAAATGTGTACATGTACAGACTAAAATCAAGTAACTTAAAATAAAGTGATGTATCACACTAAATTACTTGATTTTAGTCTGTTTATTATTAATCTAACTCTGCACAGAAACTAGTAACTAGACTTTGAATTAATTTCAATAAAAAGTACAATACCATCCTCGAGAAGTAAAGTAACGTTACCTCAGATTTGTTCTTTCCTACATGTGTGTACGCTAGTTATAGTTAGCTACATTCCACCCATGGAAATAGCCCAAAGCTATAGTTAACCTATAGTTAAGCTAAACGTAGACAATAAATGGTCTAAAAGCATAAAGGTAGAGAATAAATTATATGAAATGCTAAGAGTAGAGAATAAATGTTGTTTTTTTAAAATAGCAAATAAATGGTTTAAACAATAAAAGTAGCAAATAAATGGTTTAAAATAAAAAATTGTGAATAAATGGTTTAAAACAATAAAAGTAGCGAATAAATGGTTTAAAACAATAAAAGTAGAGAATAAATGGTTTAAAACAAAAAAGTAGCGAATAAATGGTTTAAAACAATAAAAGTAGCGAGTAAATGGTTTAAAATAATAAAAGTAGCAAATAAATGGTTTGAACAATAAAAGTAGCCTTCAAATATACTTGATATTCGCTAAAAGTAAGCTAATGGATAAACAGTTGAAATGTCTATAAAGTGTCACATAGACCACAGAACTTTTTAAAATATTTTAAACGCCACACAAAACCATGTCTAACATTTGACACTACTAACGTCACTCTTCATTTTACCAGGAGGTGGAACAGAGCTCCGAGTCTCTACACTACTCCACACCGACATCGTGATGTCAGCGACTTTACTTCTGTGGGAGCTGAATATGCACATTTCTCTCCTGAGGGTCACTTGGGTATTTTTAGTGTTTATGATATAAAAAGAGGTGAGAATCCAGAGGGGGGCCCAGGGTGAGGGCAACTACTGCACATGTTTCTTATACTTTCATTTGAAACAAGGACGCTCCTATAACTCGGATGGATATTTTAGGCCCTTGAATCTGCATAATCGTCCGTTATATTTGGTTGTATTAAAAGATAAAACCCCTTCTTTTCACTGCCTCTTCTTCAGCCTATAAATTCCATGAATAATTTAAATACACAATTGTAAAAAATTGCACATGCAAGAACACATTGTGGTTTATATTCATATCAGCTTTGTTCATGAACGATTATAAATCAGTTTTTTGTGTATTTTCACCGGTGAGGTTTAGTCATTTTTCATCAACATTAAAAATACTTCCTGCTAGCTGAAGGTTGTCTCTCTTTCATCAAAAGGTGACTTTAAAAGTATTTCTTTAAATAACTATAGCCAAGGTCGCCACTATAATAGATACCCTTCACTTTTCCTTGACTACGGTTACTTTACTTGTGGAAGATGTGATCACATTGCAATTATTTAACGAGCACTCGAAAGTATTATTTTGAAAACATTGTGATACAGAACGGAGATGGTCAGTTTGGTCCGTTTAACATCCAAGACATTGCAAGTCAAACCGGATCAGATCAGCTGTCAGAAACATCGTTACATCACAATGCAACATAAAAAAAAAAAAATCACACTTAAAGCCACCAGTTAGACAGTATAGGCCCGTGGGTCAGTGGGTAGCAGGTCCGTCTTACAATCAATTCAATTCAGTTTATTTGTGTAGCCCAGTTTCACAAATTACAAATTTGTCTCAGAGTGCTTTACAATCTGTACACATAGACATCCCTGCCCCTAAACCTCACATCGGATCAGGAAAAACTCCCAAATAACCCTTCAGGGTCAATCAATCAGGGGGTTGGGGGTTCAATCCCCGCCCTAGTCGATGTGTCCTTGAGCAAGACACTTGTCCTTGAGATGCTCCCTGTAACTGCGTCTACGGTGTACGAATGTAACAGGATTGTAAATCGCTTTGGATCGAAGCGTCAGCTAAATGACATGTAATGTAAACAATGTAAGTAGATAGAAATCTAGTTTTCCAGATTTTCTGTTTTTAAAAATCAGATTTTGTTCATCACGGATCCATAACACCCCAAAAAAAGACGAGCGCACAACGTTAAGGAATGAAGAGTCAGCCTATCCACTGTAGAGCCAGGAGACACCCGACAGGCTGCTTCTCTTCAGCCTCATTGTTTCACCTGCAGCATCAACAACGTCATTAAACATCTGTTTGTTGAGCGCGTTTAGTTCCAACGTTCAGCATGCATGATCAACGGCCCTCCGCCGAGAACATCAGCACTCGAAATCTTCTGAGGGGAAATAAAAGCATATATTTATCGACTGTTTGCCTGTTGACTCTCAGAAAAACATAGCAGAGCAGCTGGATGCTTGGCACCGGCTCCTCTTTGCTCAGGAGGCGCTCTCCATTTCCCGATATGCTTCTCACACTCTGCAGGCATGCTGCAATTTCCCCATTTCAGTACCTCGTGAAATCATCAGCATTTCTCCCTCCATGACATGAAAACAAACGAAGACAGATTGCCTCTGTGTGTGTGTGTGTGTGTGTGTGTGTGTGTGTGTGTGTGTGTGTGTGTGTGTGTGTGTGTGTGTGTGTGTGTGTGTGTGTGTGTGTGGGTGGTTTCAAACCCCCGCCCACCGTCAGCAATCACTGGGTGGGAGACAGCCATAAACTGTGCTTTCGAAGCCTATAATGGTCTAGTGCAGCGCTGGCAAAACTTATATCATATTATGCCCCTTCCCATTTAGAAACAGATAGGACCATTATTTCTGATAACCATACAGCAAGTGCAGGATAATTTCATTGTTCCACTTGCCACTGCACAATGCTGCGCTTCAGCTCAATCATCATAGATCTTGCCATATCCTTGTTATCATTGAATTTAATTACAGCATAAACCCAATCAATAACATAACGTATAAACATGTCCGTATCACACGTTTTTTACTCGATTATGGCGTTCGCTCACATTAGTGTGCGTGTGTACGCTCACCTGTCTGGATATTCCTCAGTGGAAGACCTCGTACCATTTGTACAAAAATAAAAAAGCGTGTCCATTTACAGCGAGCCCTATAAAGAGCGTCCCCGCCGGCGGGACGCGGCGTGTGAATTGATTGAAGCTCACAAATGTGAAAGCTGAAGCATTTTATTATAAAGAAAACAGAAGACATTTCAGGGGCCGCCGCTTGTCTCCCCCTAATAAATAGGGGCTGTAAATACACATCTGTGTATATATATATATATATGTATATACATATATATATATATATACAGTATATATAATCAAAGTCTGAATTTAACAATTTGCTTTTTAATCAGTTTGCTAATTTATATTTAAAGTCCGTCCCCCCCGAGCGGTCCATGTGTGCATGAACCTCTCCTTCATTAGTTTACACGCTGTGAACAAGCTTATTCCATGTTAAGCTCAAGAAAACTTGTATAATTGTATTACTTACTATACAGAGTGGAATTGCTGTTGGAACTGGCTTAGAAACCTATTAAACTATATATATTTATATTTATAAAACAACTCAATGCTTCAAATATCAACCGTCTCTCGTGTCCACCCGTCGCTCCGCTGTTCTCCACCGGGTCCCGTCTCCACGACAGCGCGTGTTCCTCCGTCTACACCGTCTCCTCCACGATGAACTCGATGGCGTGCTGCGGCGCCTGGCTGGTCTCCACCACGGTGATCTCGTTTCCGTCCATGGTGATGGTGGGCACGTTGATGCCCTGCGTCCCCAGGACGGAGGAGGGCAGGATGACCACCTGCGAGTTGCCGTCCAGGCCGGCGAACTGATCGGACGGGATCATGACCGTCTCGGTGCAGCCCTCGCCGCCCTGCAGCACGTAGATGGTCTGCACGGAGCCCGGCTCCAGCTCCCCCGTGGTGGCCAGCGAGGACAGCACCTTGGCGCCCTCCAGCACCTTCTGCACGTGGGCGGCCTCGGCGTCCTGCGCCGCCTGCTCCGCGTTGTCCTCGAACAGGTCGCCGTGCAGCCGCGTGTGCTTGTCCAGGTTGGAGCGCGAGCGGAAGGCGGCGGGGCAGTGGGGGCAGGGGTACGGCTTCTCGCCGCTGTGGGTGCGGGCGTGCTCCGTGAGCCGCGCGGCCACGCTGAAGCTCTTGCCGCAGATCCAGCAGCAGAAGGGCCGGAGGCCGCTGTGGATGCGCTCGTGGTCCTGCAGGTGGGGCAGCTGGCGGAAGCGCTTGCCGCACGTGGCGCACTGGTGGAGGCAGGAAGAAGGGCGGGGTTAACGGGGGCGGTGGGAAAGCACATCAAGCACAGAGAAGTAGGGAGGCGTCAAGAAAGTGCAGTTCTCAACAAAACTACGATTAATATTATAAAAAGTGTGTGTGTGGGGGGGGGGGGGGGGGGGGGGGGGGGGAGAGAGAGAGAGAGAGACAAAGCACCAAAACAAACACGTGTTACACAATCGTTTTAATGATCTATTAATTATTTTCAGACAATTGATTAGTTGTTGGGTCTATAAAAAGACAAATTAAATATTACAATTTCCTTGACTAATATCTGAACCACTAATGGAGTCACTGTCTCCAGGTGCGTTAAGGACAGGATGATGGGGATGGACATCTGTATGTACAGTAAGTAAAAAAACTATTAAATATTCATATTTATCTACTGATCTGTTAGAAATGTCGTTTATGTTTGATTGCAATAAATTCCGGCAATTTTTTTAATCAAAATCTCTTAATTTCCGCATGTCTTATTCAAACAGAGGCAGCGACGCTCAGATTGTGCAAGCCCTCACAAACTGTTCTGCACCTTCTGCTTTTCTCCTCGTTTATCACCTCTGTAATATTTGTAGAGACTTTTATTACGCGTCCTTTCTTTCCATAGAATAGGTTGAGTATTTCACGCATGTATAGACCCTATTGAGGCTCGCTGATCCGACATTAAACCCACGGGGTTTACGCTTCTTCTCCCTCTTCTTCTTCTTCTATCCCTTTACAAATAAAGGTGATAAGGAGGACTTTTACAACAAAGCCACAGAGATTTCTGTCCAGAAGCATAGACAAACGCACTTATTTACAAGTCACGGTAAGACCATGCACACACACACACACACACCGCAGGAGGCTTTATGGCCTGTTTTTATATGTAATGAATGAGGATGAATTGTGGATTTGCAACGGCACATTTAAAGCACACAGAGGGTGCACAGGAAATGCGCTCTTTCTCTGAGCCGCTATAAATTGGTGGAATAAACTATGTACCTATGCGTGTACAGAATGCTGATATGAAATATAAAAAAATGACCCGTAGTCATGGTGCAAGCTGCCAATTGGACTTGATTTAAGCTGCTCTGCTGGGTTCGTATATTTGTAAATGTGCCTCGCCGGCGACCAACCGACCGCACGTCGCCGCTGCTCCGTACCACCTGAGCCAGACAATGAACCTCCACCAGACACTTGATTAAACCGGAGGCGCTACGCAAGAACGACTTTGTTGTGCTCGGCTTTGATTCCCACCGGGGACACTCGGATTCAATCTGTAACCCCTGTCGTCAGTTTTGCAGCGTCAGCATCTCTGTGCGATATACTCTAATGAAATTACCTTTCCAATTGGTTTACCTTTTATGTACTTGGTAAATAAATAGAGGTCTTCCTCGAGGAACACACGGCATGTTTCATTTAAATTCATCGCCGTGGCGGCGTGCTTGAGGACCGGCGCTCCTTGAACCCCGTGTCCGTAGCACGCCTGATGGATGCGGCTCAGAGCGAAGCCACGATAAATGTCTACGGTCATGGGCGCTGACGGGCTCCGGTGGGTCTGGAGCTGATGTCCTGCCTCGTCACCAGAGCAACAGAGGGAGCGAGGGAGAGGCTCAAAATAGTAACATACACGGGGGGGGAGTTAATGACAGGCCCTAACTCAGCCCTGTCATTAATCACAGGTACACAGGGGGAGAGGAAACACCCGCAGGACACACACTGCACAAATGGCCCCGGTCCAGGACCGGAGAGAGAGAGCCACGAGCGACTAGAGAGACTACGGGGGTGAAGGAGTGCCGGACGTCATTTTGAAATACACACGTGGAAGGGTTTGAAAGCCTCGTCCAAGTAAGAGGACCCGGCGTGCTTCGGAAGGATGAGACATTCACAGGGTTCACACACATTTTGACCAATGGATTTCCATGACTTTTAACCAAATTTCCATGACCAAACTGAAATCTCGGTATATACTAAAAATGTTTAGAAAATGTTTTGCGTATTTAGAGCGTATGCCGGCTTATATTTTGAGCGTCTTACTTTAAAAAAAACATATGAATTATGTCAAACTTGCCGTAAATGAATATGTGATTATAAAAAATGTCTTTTCCAAAACTTTTATGATTTAAGTTTTTTCCATGACTTTTCCAGGCCTGGAAATGACCGTACGAACCCTGCATTCACTGCTCATGCAAGCAACACACACACACACACACACACACACACACACACACACAGACACACACACAGACACACACACACACACACACACACACACACACACACCCTCCTCCTTACCTCGAAGGGCCTCTCGTCGGTGTGCGTCCTCATGTGAACATTGAAGGTGGAATTGTAGGAGAATTCCTTGAGGCAGATCTGGCAGCGGAAGCGGGGTCGGTTTTTGGACTTCCCGAGCGTGCCCTGGAAGTGGGCCAGCACGTGCTCCTCCAGGGTGCTGTTGGAGGCAAAGCGGCGGCGGCACGGCCTCACCGGGCATTTGAGGGGTGTCTGGCCCGTGTGGGATAACCGATGGAGGTCCAGGCCCTCCTGGGTCATGCAGCGGTGGCCGCAGAGGTCACACTCCACCTGGAAGAGGAGGGATGGAGACAAACCGAAAAAGTAAGGAGACAGAGAATGAACAACGGGGCGATAATTGCAAAGGTCTCTGTGGGCTGACTGAGAAGTCACTCACAGCTGGGGGCCTTTGTCTCATCCCCCCTCCCTCCTTCTGCTAACCCCACGGCGAGGCCGAATGCCATAGCGGCGTGTGTACGTCAGCCTCACGCGTATCTTTGCAGTAACATTGTGTTCCCGACCTGTCCGGTGCACCGGCCCCGGCCCTGCCCCCGTCCGCGGCCCGTGTTCTTGTCCTCCTCCGTGGAAGGGCAGCGCTGCATGTGGATCTCCAGCACCGACTGGTTCACGAACTGGGAGGAGCAGTGGAGGCACGTCGCCGGCTGCTTGTCTGCGGGGGAACACAGCTGCAGGTTTCAGGCAGGCGGTCAGACCGAGGGGTCATTTGAGCTCGACCGAGCAGCGTGCAGCAGGTGGTTCATACCGACATAGTCGGGGATTCAGGTGCAGACAATTTGTGGGATGCATGAGGTGAGGTGGACATGCACCGTGTGCGTGGGCTCGTGTTGAAATGAGTGATTCACGTATTTTAGAGTCATTTTGAAACCAGATGTGAATAAGAAAATGTATGTCTGGATCCAGGGTCTGCTGTTGTACACGCAGACAGAAACACCAAAAGATTTTCCATCACACGACGAGTCAAACATTTCTGCTTTGATAAAAATACTGCTTCGGGAGTTTTTCCGAATTTAAATAAAAAAAATTGCTGCATCGATAGTCAAATCGCTATTTAATTAATTCATCAAGTTCCTGGTTCTAGTTCCTGGTTCTAGCTTTTCAACAACAGCCGTAGGTATCCGGCTGAAAGCAGCTGGCTTACAGCGAGGAACATAATCATGAGGGTAAAGGAAAAGAATAACACATATTTCATGCAAACAAAAGATTCAAAATGAGCACTGTAATCTAATTACTCAAACGGCATTTCAAATGTGCTGATTTGCTGCTCCATTAGGGATCCCGGCTACAGCGATCAGCTGCTTGTGCAGATAAAAAATGACTTGAGGACATTATGCAATATACGATAACATTATGCAATAAACAAAAGGGATATTTATGTGTACTCAGCTCCTTCCTTCTGCTGCAGTGATGCACTGATAAACAATAATTAATTACGGATGAAGGATTTAATGGCAATTTAAAGTGCATGTTTCGACTGATATTCTTTTTCAACTAAGTTGACATTTCAATGTCTATAAATAAAACACGTATTCCTTTACAAATGCCGTTTCAATAACTAGATTACAGTAATCAATTTGATTCTTTTGTTTACGTCGCAACATATGTAATATTTGTTATTATTCTACTTATTTTCCTTTACCCTAATGATTATATTCCTCGTTGTAGTCCAGCTGCTTTCAGCTGCTACCTAAGGCTGTTGTTGGATGCACATTCAAATCATGACGGGAATTTTTTTTAATTATAATAATAGTTATTTCCTCTTATTGTCTTATCTTATTCTCCTTACGCACCAAGATGCTCCTCGGGCTACCTCGTGTAAACGACTCAACCAGAAACAGTCATGGCCGCTAGCGAGGGAGACAGGAAACCAATGTGCAGAGGGAAAGTGCATCGATGATGCCCGCTCACATACATACATACTCACATACATACATACATATACATACATATATATATATATATATATATATATGTGTATATGTATATGTATATGGTTCTCTGAAATAATTTTTTTTCGTGAAATCATAGGTTAGGGCACTTATAAGCTCGATAGCTTCACCCTCGACCCTTTCGGTCAGCCACTTTCTTCTTTTGTTGAATTTAGATTTTTGTATATTTTGCTGATCAAAATAAACTAAACTAAACTAAATATCTATATATACAAATCCAACATTGATTCAGATTTTCTTTAATTGACAGTCTAAATTAGATTATTTATCATGGAACAGTCAACTGTATGTTCATCATCTCTGAACATGTTACCCAAGTAACATTTACATACGGAGCAGAGAAGAATACACTATAGTGTGTATGTGTGTGCGTGCGTTCGTGCGTGTGTGTGTGTCGGCCGACTGTAGTCAACTCCCGAAGGTATGTCGAGTCCCGATCTACAGGAATCCCATCAGCCGTCATTTCAGTTACAAAGTTCTGACATTTAAAAACAACTGGACTGTGTCAGAGTGTAAACACAATGCTGTACATATCGTTCATTCTTCACTTTATATTCATTTCATGAATATATCATTTACAAATATTAGATAAATCTTACAGTTCAACATTTTGTTTAAATGATCATTGAGCCGGTTTCCACTGTAAATAAAATACTTTTGGTCTGACGATACAAGCACATTGAGGATTCCTGGGCTTTTTTTTCCCCACCGACAAAAATCTAATTATCGATACAATAATCGACAGATTAATCAATAATCGTAGAACAATTATTCACATTGTCAATTGATAGATTAGTCTTTCAATTAACTGATTAGTCTATAAAATGGCAGAACAATTTCCCAGGGTGATTGTGACATTGGCTTTTTTTATCCAAAATCATATAAATACAAAACGTACATATCTATTCAAATGAGAAAAAAGAGAACCCGAGTTGTCAAGGACATCTTGACAACTCAAACCCAGAACCAGCAAATGGTTTAAATGATTAACTTAATGAAAGTGATTAATCAATCAGATGCAGATTATTTTCTCGTCAGTCGGTGGATCAATTATCTGCTTATCACGCAAGACGTGATCAGCCGGTGCGAAGCAAACCTCTGGAGAGGCTGGCTGGGAAACGGCCGAGCCCGACGGCTCATCAGCCCGTCTATAGGTCGCCGAGCCGGCATCTTGCAATCTGCTAACCATCTGTGCCGTCTGTCCCAGCGAGGGCGACCCACTCCGCTGCCCATCGGGACCCTCTAATGAAACGTGTTATACGGGCATTCTCAGCCTATGGCCCGGCACTGATCAATGGATCAATCTCCCCATCTTCCCTCTCAGAGGAGCGCCGTACCTCTGACCCCGGCTGCGCGCCGACTCTCCAGGCTTAACTAATGAGGCTGCGGAGCCACGACCCCCCTCTGATTAAGATGAAGAGTCAACATGTTGACCCAATTCATTTACCTCCAGAATTCCTCCTGCGTTCCATAAGGGACGCAAATCAATGGAAAGTAATTGACTTAATGCATCAAAGGAACAGAGCACATGTGTGTTTGTTAATAAAACAAGATAGGTCACGCAGGCAGACCGGTGGGGGCATTTATCACCTTTACATTGATCTCTTGTAATGCCCATAATGCTGTCCCCATATGATAAAAACATCACATCCAATTAGGTTTCCATTACCAGCAGGCGAAAGGGCTTGCATTTCATTTCTTGATATATTTGCCACTTGGGTGGAATGGAAATGGTCACACGGTGAAAGGATGTGACACACTGCATCTGACAATAACAGCTGAATAAAGGAGATGAGTAACGGAGCGAGACACTGCAGCCCAAATGACTGCTGTGGGCAGTTTGTATTCGCTTTAGGTTGCTCTTGCTAACCATAAAAATATGGAGGTGAACGATGTAATGCCAGACTGAGCGCTGAGCACTCACCTTGGTGAGTGAGCGAGTGCAGATCCAGTTCTCTCCTGCGTTTGAAGGCCTCTCCACATTCGGAGCAGGGGAATGGATGGCTGGTGTGGAGCAATCTGTTGTGTGGACAGAAACACACGTATGAGCATGTGAGCATATATTTGACACGGATACGTTTCAAACTCGTCCTGCAAAAAGAACAACACGGAGGGGAAAGGGCCAGAAGGGCCTCACAGGGAGAGGGAGTAGCCACACAAATAATCACATTGCACTGAATAAATACGATAAAAAAAAAAATTGTACAAACTAAAGACACATACAAATATTTGATTTTTTTTTCGTTTTAAAAGGGTAAACGTAATGTTGCAGCTGCCACCTTTTATTTGACTTGTATGAGGATTACCAGGAAGCGTGTGCTCAGCTGTGCTTCAGGTTAAATAAAGGGTATTAGCTGAAGATTAAAGAAAGAAAAAACCCAGCTATAAACTGGGAGGAGTCAGTTAGGACATGAAAGACTAAATGTATCCCTTGCATAATGTTACACTTGATACAGCCTTAGGGGAGGAGAGAGGTGTTGGGATGCATCGACTTAATGCTGCAGCGCGCCTGTAAAAATAAAACACTGCTTCTCTGAGCAGCTTCACCCAATTAGCTTCTGCTAATCAGAACAAGCACGGATGACGTGGAAGTTTAGGGATCATAATGTTGCTCGCATAAAGCTTTATGTATTGTGTATATTAAAGCTGCAAGTAATGTTGCAGCAAAAGACTCGAGTCACTTAAAGAGAAGCAGGATGCGGGAGCTGATGTGCGAGGAGCTCTCGCTGCCCGGACGAGAGGCCGAGCTGTTTCTGTTCCTGGTAAATAGACAAGAGAAATCAATATTTCAGGGAAAGCTGACCCTGAGGCAGCTGGGAGGAATACATGTTCAGCCAGGGCCTCCTCTCCTGCCAGCCAGATGTTCTTTAATGTGTCGAACGTTGAGCAATACGACTTCACCGACTGGAGAAAACACAATTTGTGGATTGACAGTAAAATGTGTCTATGAATATTATTTTTGCCGTTTTAGGCAAAATTGCCATCTTCTGCTTTCCCTCATCTTCTAATAGAAAAGTTATTTGAGAGATGAAGTTAAACGCTCTGGAAAAAGCTCTTAAGCGCACCTTGAGATATGACCGCTGGGCTTTGGACTGCTTAGGAGAAAACTGTACGGCTGTTATTTAATAGACCAATTAATGTTGATATATCCTAAACATGATCTGAACTGAAAGGTCTCAACACTGACTCGTGCTAACGTGGAAAAATGCTCCACGGTTTTACAAAACACAACTCTGGTTTTCTCAGTATTAAGAAATCTAACGTACAATGTATCTGCCGGGTTGATGACTCCGAAAATGAGGTCGTCATGTTTTTATCAAATATAAAATCCAGCACTACACGCTACCGGTCCCAGCTGTGGCGACACAGCTGTTTATTTATAAAGCATGTGTAGTTCTTTGTTGTCGTTTTTCCCTTGTAATTGTGTATGTAATTTATTGTATTTTAATGTGCTGCACTATCTGGACCTTGAGTGTGTAATAAAAGTTTGATTGATTGAGTATCAAGTCAATCGCAAGTGTGGCCCGAAGGTCTTTGAGGAGTAGAACTCGTTAGGAGGGTCTGGCTGTTTCTGCTTTTGGCTCAGTACATCCAGCCAATCAGATGCTCGCACGAGCACGGCACATCCCATCCGCCACGCTCAGCCAGGCGGGACCAGACTCTTTGCGGGGTTGTTGTCGTTATCATCTTAATTTACTGGGCCACTGTCTGTCAATCACATGTGACAGAGGCTCAAGGGCACGCAGTCGTCTCAGCCAGCAGCGCGTTTGCTACCCAGCTGTAAGAGTCGGCTCAGCAGTCAGACACGGCTCAACCAATACGGCTCCTGGCGAGGGCGTCGGGTCTGAGTCCTGGGCTCTGTACACGGGCTGATAAATGACTGAATATTCACCATCTCTGGTGTTTATAGAAATCCAGAGGTTTGAAGGAAGTAAAGCTAGTCGAGTTATTAAGTTGTTATACGTGTCGGAGCCATTTCCTCCGACGCTTCCACAAATAAAGGATTCGGAGCGACTTCTGGGATGATGTTGTTGTGATTTACTTGTGATGGTTGAGCTGATCCTCCGTGTTGAACCGCGACGGGCAGTGAGGACAAGAGAAGAGGTGGGCCGATCCCTCGTTGTCCAGAGTGCACACCTGCGTTCAGGGACACAGTAGAGAATTATTATTAAAAGCGTGACAAGAAATAACAGAATAAAGGATAGCTCTCGGGATCGTCTCAACCTAACAAATGCTGAATAATAAGCTTTAACCTTTCAAAATTATAAATACACAATGCAGAATTCTTACACGTTGACCAATGGATTTCCAGGACTTGAAACCAAATGTCCATCACCAAACTGAAATCTCGTGATAAACATGAAAAATTAAGAAAATGTTGCGTATTGAGAGCGTTCGCCAGCTTACATTTTGAGCATCTTTCTTTAAAAAACATATTCATTATTTAAAACTCGGCGTGAATGAACATGTGATTATAACACATTTCCATGACTTTTCCCAAACTTTTATGATTTACGTTTTTTCCAGGACTTTTCCAGGCCTGGAAATGACCATTTTGAAATTCCATGACTGATCCAAGTTTTCCATGACCGTACGAACCCTGACAATATTTGGAATGGAACCCTTGGATTCCAGAGGTCTCTTACCGGTTTGCGTCCACGCTTGCGTCGCGGCAGCGTCGACGTGTGGATGCGCTGGTGTCTCTTCAGGGTGGCCGCCTGGGAGAAGTTTTTGCCGCAGACGTCGCAGCTGAAGGGTTTGTTGCCCGTGTGGCTCATGCTGTGGCGCAGCAGGCTCTGGGAGTTCGAGAAGGACTTTGTGCAAACCTGCACAGGAACAATAATCAGGACCAGCGGCATCGTCGTGTTTACAAAAGGTTTGAAGCACCTCTTGTAAGGAGAACGAATAAAGTAGCATATGGCTACATTTTCTCAAATTGTAATAATAATTGAAAAAAACAATCCCTCTTGTGCAGAGAAACTGTCAAATATAATGAGGCGGGAGCTTCAGCATTGTGTTTGACTTGAAACTGAAACCCTTCAAAACGCGTTGCATCACCCCGACAACGGGTGCCGCGTGACGAAAGTGACATTCCCGGCAAATACAATTATCCCCCAGACATGAGAGCGGGGCGGCGTTTGAACGGCACCTTGCACGTGAAGAGCTTCTCCCCGGTGTGGCTGAAGACGTGGGTGCGGAGGAAGACGCGCCGGGTGAATGTTTTGCCACAATAGGGGCAAACGTGGGGTAGTGGCGTGCGGGCCCAGTCCTGCAGCAGCTTGGCGGGTGGAGGGTGGTTGGTGTTGTCCGGGTCTGCTGCCGTGCCGCCTTCTGGTTCCTCTTTGATGGCCTTGATTCCTGATGACGTCATAAACACTTCGTTACGGATCAAAGAAAAACCTGCGGCAAATGCAGTGTTTCTCCCCCAAAAATTGGCTACGAAGCAAATATGATCACTTACCGGCACTCAGGATCCTGAAAGAGGGCCGGCTCCTCTTCGCCAGCGGTGAACCTGATTCACTAGCAGCGGAGGGCGGCGAGAGCAGCCGCTTGGAGCTGGGCGACGTGTCCTGAGGGTTATCGGGGGTTGCTTCATCGCCAATTTCATCCGCATCCGCCCCCTCCGTCCCCGCTTTGAAGCGGTGCTGCCGCCGGTGGTACAGGTACTGGGTGGTGCTCATGAACTCCTCGTCGCAATGCTGGCAGCTGTGTAGCGGCTCTTGTAGGTCATGCTTCTGCTTACGATGCGTGACTAGCCCCATCTCCTCCACGAAGCTCTCCCCACACCGGGTGCACATGAACAACTCGGGCTGAGGGAAACTGGAGGCGTCGCCGGCGGCGGCGGCGGAGGCGGAGGCGGTGGCCTCCTGCCCCCCCGGCTCCTCGGTCCCGTTGATCGGAGGAGAAACTTCCTCGGAGTTCTCTTCGGGAACCTCGGCCACCTTTTCCTCGCCTTTCTGCCGGTGTTGCTTGCGGTGGTAAAGAAAGAGCGTGGTGTTCAGGAAGCTTTCCCCGCACACGGAGCAGCGGTGCAGCGCCTCCTCGAAGCCGTGCTGGGTCCTGCGGTGGGCCACCAGTTCAGACACCAGGCCAAAGCACGAGCCGCAGTCCACGCACAGCAGCACCGGTTCCGGCTTGGGCTTCTTGCTGACCCCCCTCCTCCTGGGGGACCAATCCTCTTGGTTTGAGAGGGAGGCGGCCTCCTCGGAAACGGGAGGATCGCAGCTCTGAGCTGAAGAGCTTTCTGCGAATTGCTGGCTCTTTTCTTCTACTTCTACGGGGGTCTCCACTATTTCAGGTTCAAGATGCTCTCTGGTTTCACTCTTCGAGAGAGAAGAGTCATCTGGAAGTAACGGTGAAATGGAGCTCTGAGCTGAAGCGCTCTCGGGCTCAGGTTGTGAATCCGGGTTCAGCTTCCTGTTGGGCTGTTGACACGTCTCTTCTTTACGGTGCTGCTGCCAGAGGTCCAGGCTCTTGAAGAGTTCATCACAGTCCCCACATTGGTAGAGGATTCGGGGCTGGTCCGACGTCACATTCACTGGGACTGCAGCCTCCTTGAGAACCGGTTGCACCGAGAAGTGTCCCGCTTGGACTTCAATCTGTGGGACTGCTACCGCCCTCGATAAATTTACGACCTGTTGTTGCTAATACGAGGGGAAAAAGAGGGAATTGGAGATTAGATTATCTTTATTGTTTCACTTGTGCACAAAGGAAATGACGCCATGCAATAAACAACAATCAAATAGCTGTTTCAAGTATATATATATATATATATATATATATATATATATATATATATATATATATATATATTACAAGACAGATGCAGCTGGGCTAGCTGGTTAGTAGTTATCTTGTTTCTGGCCCGTTGGATATAAACCAATAAATGAACTAAAACACGTCAACGGACCTTACAGCCCGAGGTTAGTGGCACAGTAAATGGTATTAGACAATATAAAGAAATAACAATGTGCTGTTGTATTGTAAAGATAAAAGTCACAGTAACAAGAGAATGCTTTCAGAGGAAAAAAAAGCGTTGTTTTTTTTTACATAGAGACGAAATAATAAATGATGAGGTTGAGTATTGATGAGCTACTCCAATAAAAAGGTACAATGATTTCAATGTATTGCACCGTGCTGATGTAATCAAATAGAAAATGTATATTAATCCGTTAATAGTCAGGCATCAGCTTGCGCTGCACGTGTGCATCTGTCTCCTCTCTGCCTGAGTGGGTTGGGAGTTGCTGCAAGTCAACCACACTGATGAGAAGGCTGTTCCTTCACCAGAAGTCAGAGTCTGTCAAAGTGTGTCCTTAAAATATTTATAAGTCGCGCTGGTGCTCCTAGTAATAATATATATGAATCATTTATATTTGTTTGGAGAATGTGGCCCGATTTTATACATTGTATCTTTAAGTTGTTTTCATTAGTCTTTAATATAATAATAGTAAAAGATAATCCTCAATTTCTTGACAACAAAGGCCATATCTTTTATTAAAACGGTACAAAATATGACTTTGTCAGCCAGAAAGCAAGCAGAGATTTATTTTATTTCACTCACACCTGCAATGGAGCAGAGAGTCGGGATTAGTACAAGAGTGAAATTGTACTTTTTCAAATTGCATATATAACGATCGACCGTCTTCCGTGAGACCAAATTAAGTAGGGGTGAGTGTATGACTTCAAATGGATACTGTATTTTTGGGGGGTTTATACATATTTATGTTGCTCTATTATTTCAGTTTTTCACCTCTTTTTTTTTTTTTTAACCACAGTCAAAATGGAAATTACTTTACACTTAAAAGAACGACTTGTTGAAGGCTGTGTGTGAAGCCGGGGGGACAGAGATGAAAAGCTGGTGTCTGGAGAGTCCAGGATCAAACCACCAACAAAGCAAGTGAGGAGACAATATCTACAAGCAGTGTTTTCATGACCTCGACTGTGGCGCTCTACCAAAGTCAATTGTGTAACGCCGCAGTTGAAAAATCTCCATTATGCATAATGGCTCATTACCAATAACATATTAACGAGAAGCCTTACATCATTAAATAATTATTGATGCATTAATGTGTTCATGACATTAATGTGTTAGCTGGTAACCGTGGAGCTCATTTTAATTACTTTAAATGCATCATAATATATATATATATATATATATATATATATATATATATATATATATATATATATATACACGGTACTTAATAAAACATCAGTATATTAGTAAATGTAGGAATCTGAATGTTGCGAAGTAGATGAACTCAAAACTAATATTGACGAATAAATGTGTATGAAATTAAAAAGTACCCTCAGATATTGTGGACTTGTAACATAAAACCGAATTAAGAAAAGTAGACTAAAAGTAGTTCACCCACTGTTAACTTTTAGCTGTGGATTACAATGAATGAAACTACAAAAATGGCAGACACAAGTGGCCTACTATAAATGTCCTTGTTTAAAACGGACTTTAATATTATCAGTCAGACAGCGATGCAAGCAGCTGGTCAGAGCACCACGACTGACACGCACTTCATGTATTAACGTCCGACAACGTTTGACAGTTAAATGATTCCACTTTTTAGGATATATTTGAGCATATTTAACTCCTCCTCTCATTAACTCTCATTATTGATGTTAATGGTGCCATATGGGAAGTTTTTAGAGTGTTAATACGTTGGTTTTCTGATGTAATAATAACAACAACAAGAGTCACTATCATTCGTATTGTTTATCTAAGGAAGTAGGGATGCTCGACATTAACCACCTTAAGCTAAGCGAGGGCCAGGAAGTCATAAAGGTGCCCAGTTTTTACAGTGTTTGTCATGCTGATTCATCTATGGGAAGGCCAATGAGCAATCCATCAGGAGAAAGGGTGGCACTGACTGATGCATTTCCCATGCTCCTCTCCCCCCTGGCAACTCGGGATGCGATTTGTCTGTCATGA
Organism: Liparis tanakae; assembly: GCA_036178185.1. Lineage (NCBI taxonomy): Eukaryota > Metazoa > Chordata > Actinopteri > Perciformes > Liparidae > Liparis > Liparis tanakae. The sequence goes on from CM070092.1 coordinate 13,775,785, forward strand.
GTGTCACTGTGCTTTATGGACGCGTGTTGAAGACGGGGAGGATGGAAGTTCAGGCACAAGTTCATACGGCCGAGTCCTACTGCTAAACGAGGGCCGCTTTTAAAACTGAAGGGCTTTTAGAGGCTGTCATGAGGAAGACAAAAGAAAAAGACAAAAATATGCCACTGAGACTCAACTCAATGTGTCAAAGTTAAACGCCTCATTATACAGCTCTTCAAATAGCGTCTTCGCAGAACTCAAATGAAATACAGCGCATGAGTTCTATAAAATTCATCCTTTAAAGAATATATTTTAAACAGGAAAAATATTAAATGCACTGCAAAAATCCACTTTAATCCAAAACGATAGAATTGCAACTAAATTGACAGATAAAAGTCAATTATCACGAAAACAAGTTGCTATTGGAACATTCTCATGATTTAGCTGGAGTTGCCAGGTACTAGGGCTGCACAATGAATGCATCATATAAATCACAATCAGGAGTACGGCTTATTAAAATTAAATGAATATGATCGACTGTGTGTGTTAAAAATGCACTACGCGTAGAAAAGCTGCCGCACATCAAAACTAGAACGACCTCCTCCCAGTTGTATGCCTTCACCAACCACTCAAGTTGCAGTGCTCATCCTTGTCTGTCCAAAATGTCATCACCTAATGACTTTATCCGATTAGACATTTGTGTAAAATTGTCATCATTACCGTATGGATTTGAAGTCATTGTTGATGTCCAAGTGGGTATTTGTGCCAAATGTAATGAAATTAACTTTCCTGAGATATTGCACTCACGAGAATGGGACGTAGGTGAGGTCACAGTGACCGTGTCCCTTGACCACCAAATTCTAATCAGTTGTTTATTCTAATCAGTTAATTATTAAGTCCCAGTTAGATACAAAATTGAAGAAGTCTGAGGCGACAGCCTGTGAAAAACGTTCCTGAATGTTGCGTCTGCAGACCCGAAGAGGACATCTGCCTTTCCCCATTTACCTGTCAGCACCAGTTCTGGGTAGTTTTTTGACAACGTGCATGTATTAATGAGTTAGAAGGAGGCCATGAAGGCTATTTCATGAAGTGCATTATGGGGGATGACCCAACGTTAGCCAATACTTATGAGTGTGACAATCAGTAGGATATCGACACTGAACCGAAAGCAAGGAACAAAAATAAATACCAAAATATACAACCGAGAGCACACGGGCAAAGCAAACTTCTTTGAGGACAAATAACCTTATTTAAAGTCTTATTTAGACACTAAGATCTATTCAGCAGTGCTCTGTCGATTGAATGAGGAACTTTAAATGGAAACGTGCAGAAAAATACATAAAAAAACAATTAATAATCTTGATAAATAATTGTGATCTAAAAAATATTGATGAAAGAAAATGTGATTATCATCTTGGCTGTAACCGGGCAGCCCGACCACATACCATGGAAATGTGGAGTCCTGGACCTCAACATGACCTGCTGTGACCTTTAGCACATGTCATCTCCCGCTGCTAATAATCCTTCATCTTTTCCTCTATTATTATCAAATGAATGTTGATAGTTGACTGTATCATGTTACCAAAAACTAATTCTCCATTATGCTGCACAATGTCAGCTCAACCAACTACACTGATATGTAAGAGGTGTGCCAGATCAGAACTAATTTCAAAACATGCTCTGTCTAAAGACCCTAAATTAAAGACCAACACTCCATAATTAATCCACATTTTGCCTCGCTAGAGACTAATTACTCTGATACACAACGTGCTATTGTGTTATTCTGCCATTACACTGGAAACAAAACTGTTCCTGGTAGCACTTAAGTATTTAAAAAACAGCTGAAAAATCTGCATGCCTTACTACACATCCACTGACAGGTTATAGGTGTACAAGTTGAAAGTCTGACAGCAAGGACTTAGTGACTGACATGTCTAGAATAACTTTACCAGGATATGGTATGCAAACGTATTCCAGTAACAATAGAAAAGGGGGAGATCTAGCCTTCCCAACACACTATACACGTATCAAGATCATTGTACAGATTTACTGTGTGTTTGTTCAGTATTGCAACAACAATATGAGTTGCGATAAATACATAAATATGCATCAGAAGTATGCATACATGTCAGCACTAATAAGCCCTCACAATAAAAACACTGATCATTTATTCTAAGACTAATCATTACGAACACTTGAATATTAATACACAACAATCCCTTGAAATTACGCAATAAATGACTGTAAAAATCATTAAAAAACATGTTAAGTGCTCCGATCAAGGTCACCATTACCAGAGTGAGGAGCAGAACATTGTTCATTTATTACCTACGACTCACTTCAATGTCATTCTCCAGATCTGATTCAGAGGATGTGATGCGATAACACCTCCTGACGTTTCAGGCCAAACTTCTGTTCCCAGCTAAAGATCAAGATCCTACGTTCATATGATAAAAAGGGCAATTTGTTGACGGTGCCAGTATTTACCCGAGTCTGTAGCAGTGGGACCGTGAGAGGGGTGGTTCCAGGGGCTTCCAGCTGTTCATCCTCAGCCGTGCACGTCAACTGGTGCTCAAGCACCTCTTCCAGGGTGTTGAACTCCTGGTAGCAGGGGAAGCACATGTACACGGACGAGCTCTCCATGGCTGCTAAGGGATTAGAAATCAAAAAACATTTCATAAGAAACGCAGCAATGCAAAACTGATTTTTAGATAAAGGTGAAATGGATCACAAAACTCAGCATGCTTGGAATATGAAAGCAATACCCAGACGTGAGACTTATACAGATGCCGAGCAGCCGGTGCATTACATTTGAAGTTAGGTTGTGAACATTGCCCTCTCCTGATGAAAAGAAGTGCCTGCATATATTATCAAGACAACAGCTTGGACATGAGCGCCATGAGGCTAACCCTGAGGATGACTCACCATGCGCTGAGCTTGGACTAATTGTTATTTTGTCCATGCAGGTTGCTGCACAGTGGAGACTCTGTCAAGTCTCTCTCTTTCTCTGCCATTTCTTGGGCCAGGCAGACGTTTAGCTCCATCAATTAGATATGTGCTGTAATTAGACCCTCTGGAAGGGCATGCTGCTTGTGGAGGAAGCTAGCTATATTCAAACACAATGTCTGCAAATCCTTCCCACCCACTAGATACCAGTCAGACCTCATATACTGCACCAGTAACACTCAACTCTACTAAAAAAAGAGTCTTACAACAAAAAATACAGATCACACACACCTTCTGGTTGATTTTAACTGCCAGACAAAGTTACGGCTTAAAGGATAAGGCTGGTGCTATTCCATATTTGTTTTTATTTTTTACAAATCCCATTACATAACTAAAAACATTGCTATAGTAATCTGTCTTTCAATACTTTCTAACTACCCCAACAGGTCTTTGAGATACAGCCCAAAGCCCATGTGTTCATACTGAAGATCTTCAAGAATGTATCACAGAAATATACTTATATTGTTTTAATATCCCACTAGACACTGTAGGTTGTACATTACAGCAGCAGGATGGTGTCCATGAGGTCAAATTGTAAAAACACAACTAGTTACCACATCCACCATAAAGAGGTGCATGTCACTAAGTGACTCAATGTTTATATATGTATCTGGCATTTGAAGTTGCAACACGTGAAGTACATGTTAGGGTGATAGATTAACTGTTGGGCCTTTGCTTGTTTTATTTCTCGTAGAAAAGGGGGGGGGGATAAAACCACATAATTTAAAATATAAATTACGTAATAATAATGTCCCTGTGGGGATGCTGGTCTGTGACGGTCAGATCCAAAGCACCGGGTGTACGCATCCATCACCACCGTGTATGCATGTTGACGTGTTCCTATGACATGCACTGTGGAGGACAACCTAGCGCCGACACTTAGGGAGTGTTTTCTGCGGGGGACAATGTCCGATATTGACTCACAAGGGGACACAATAAGGCACATTCGTCCCAGTTCATGTGATCGCCTTCTCAAACCATCCCGTTAGCTCCTTTGAGAGGTCGAGAGGGTTTGGTCCTAGCATCAAGGGCGACAGCTGAGCCGCTAGCCGATTAGCAGCTCGCTAGCCGACTGTATCATCTCTGCTCGGTAACTGTGTCGCTAAAATACAACGATGGCCATTTTTCTCGCAACATGGCGAGCTGGCGCTCCCGGCGTGGTGAGCTAGCTCGGGAGCTAATACAACAGCCCATGTACCGGTCCTCGCCGTCGGGCACCGAGGCCGAGTCAGCCAGCGCCTAAACAACCTTTTACCACTTGGACCAGTGGTGCTGACTGTCTGGTGAACGTTACCGAGGAGGAGAAGAAGAAGAAGAAAAGACCGAAGAAGGAGGGCGGGATACGCTTCTTCGGTGGTATAATGGCGGCGACAGACTAAAAGTTAACATTAGCTGTCTCCCCCCGTCGAAAACCTCCATACATAAATATCACTGTGCGATACGTCATTGGAAAAGTATCATCTGGATTAAATAAGTAACATTAATTCAGCATAACTCACCGCACTCAGACATTATCGGTCGAGGAAATAGGACAACAACTTCAGTTTTTTCTGCATGTTAGAAGGCTGGATCTGATTGGCTGAGTCGGTCACTTGGTGGACCAATAGGCGTGTCCGACACATAACGCGGAGGGAGTTCGTAATCCAAAAGCGCGCCAGTGCTGCAGCAGCAGTCACTGCAGTCCACTCCAGTCAAAGACGCCGATGAGCAGGATTAAGCACAATTTTGAGCTACTAGGCTAGTTTATAGTTACTTGTGACTTTGCAGATAAAGGCACGACACACATAGGCTAAACAAACATAATAAACGGAGAACATGCAATGTCGAAGGAACAGGCTCCTCGAACAGTCATGGAACAGAATCATGGAACAGGCTCAAAGCATAGCAAAGCACACAAGTAAAAAGAAAAAAAGGAAGTTGGTTCATGAATGACTTTAACCATATTATATATAATGATAATGTAAATTTGTTATTACTATTATTAGGGCCCGATAACTGAATTATTCAGAGGATTTTTTTTCTTTAAATGTTTATTATTATTATTTAGATTTGCGGTCAGAACAATCAAAAGACTAGTTATAAAAGCTCTGAGGTGTCATCAAACAATGTGGATGTGGTGTGGAGTCAACAGAAAAAAAGTCACCTGCACCCTTGTTTTCACCTTTTTCACCCCTCTTAAGTTTGCAGGTATGTTATTGATATAACTGCAACATAACGGGTAAATATATGATATTTGGTATCTGCACAACAAACTGCAGTAGATTGCTGGAGATCCTGACAAACTCAACACTTTACTCAGCACTTTAGTTTACTCAGCACTTTACTTTGTTTTGCCCTTGTATATTTAATATTAGTATTTAGTTTTTTAGTATTTAGTTTTGTGTTTTTATATTTATTTTTCATTGATGCCTTGATGTGCACTGCTGCTGTGATTTTTGAAATTTCCCCACTGGGATGAATAAAGGTATATATCATATCATAATTCATATCATATGATATTCCTTTATTCGTCACCCAGTGAGGACATTTCAAAAATCACAGCAGCAGTGCAAATCGAGGCATCAATGAAAATAAATATACAACACACAACAACAACAAAATACTAATACTAAATATACAGGGGGGAAATAAAGTGCTGAGTTTGCTAGGATCCCCAGCGATTTACTGCAGTGTGTTGTGCAGCCTGACAGCAACAGGGAGGAAGGACTTGTGGTTCCTCTCCCTCAGACAGCGGGGAGGAATCAGCCGGTGGCTGAAGGAGCTGAAGGAGCTGCGAGAGTGTCCTGCATGGGGTGGGAGGTGTGGTCCATCAGGGACGAGAGCTTTTCCATCATCCTCCCGTCCCCCACCTTCCACAGTATCCAGAGGACACCCCAGCACACTGCTGGCCTTCTTTAGCCTCTTCCTCTTCCTCTTTCTCTTCCTCTTCCATAATAAAATAATGTTAAAATATAATACTCTGAAAGAGGCCGCTTGGAATAATCAGTACATGTATTACTGTGACTACATCTTAGTGATAATACTTACATTAAGTACTGTAACTATTTGAAGTTTTAGAATGTGCTGTTTTTGTCTCTGCTCCTAATTATGAGACATATTAGTCCAAGGTCCAATGTAGCCAGGGAATGTTGTCACACTGGCTGCGGTGATGTCATCAATATCATACACTCCCATTTCCTTTTTGAGCTCCGAGATATTATGACCCTAAAATAAGTTGTTTAGGGAAGAACGTTTTTTTTTAAACACATCAATATAATCTTTTACCTCGGATTCATTATACTGTCCTTTGAATCAAAGTTGCAGTTTCTCTTAATTCCGTGCATCTTATTTGTGCAAATTGTTAATTTTATTTAAAACAGTTTCTTCATTCATTAATAGAGTTATACATTGGATAGTGTGGATCTTATTCTAGCAAATTAACTCTCATTATAACATCTTTCTATCTAGTGGGGTACAACAGAACTCTTTGCATTCGAGGGTGTCTCACATGTGACCTTGGGAGCAGATGTCCAGGTGATTGTTATTTGTAGTACAAATTGGATACTGTGCATCAAAGCTTGAGAGATCACACACAAGCATATAGTGAGTGAGTGAGTTACTGATGTGATGTGAAGTGTTCTCCCTGGTTTTCCCCCATAGCATGAGACTGCATCACAGTTCAAAGTCTTCATCCGTGGATTGGAGTTTGCCCAGTTGTCATGGAGACAGATCTGCTGACATGAAAGCTGTTATGGATTTTATTCATAACTCTTTAGGTCTGAAGCTTTATTTGCTGACGGCCATGTGATACTGTTGAAAAGTCCAGAATGACATCTCAAGCTTTTAAGAAATGCTATGTTAGTTCAAGGTACTGTTAGTAGAATCCATATATTTTCTTTACTCGTTAAGATAACATTGGATCCAATATGTTGACAATGCCAAAGCCAATTGTTGTTATGTTGAACCCCATGGCTCAAAGGCCTAGTTTACCCAAAGTTAGGACAGTTCCCCTACAGAACACATGCTGTCTGGTGGCTTTGTGTGTTGGACACAGATTCCATCCCAGAAGATCCAGAGATCTTATCAGTTAATGTCTGAGTTTCCTCTTTCTAGCTGAAAACATCATTATATCAACACTAGTTATATAACGGGTGGATCTCCATTACAAGAGCAGTCTTTTCTGTTTGCAAAACGAGCTGCAGAGTAGGAAGAGGAAAGAGAGGAAACATTAAGATTATATCTGAGCAGGAAGAGGTCCATTCACAGGAGACTTTCAACATGTTTTATATCGGTAGCAATAACAATGAGTTACAGACAAACAACACAAGACGAATAACACAAAGTGTCACGTAAAAAAATCTACAATTCTACAGAAAACACCAGAGAGCCATTTGTGTGGCAGCTATTTGATGATTGGCTACATCGCCTTGCGTACGCATTGAAATCATAAACACTTTTTGGCCTGAATCAAAAGTTGATTAAATCTTACCTCACACATGTACTCTCTCTCTCTCTCACACACACACACACACACACACACACACACACACACACACACACACACACACACACACACACACAAACACGCACAGCTGTCCCAGCACTGATGCAAATGTTTCAGTTGATCAGCATCTTGATTTCCCACCGCTTTGCAGAGTCCTATACATCTCTACACTACAGAGCCTTACCCTCACCAGATGTACCCTCCTCACAGGGAGCCCAGCCCGCTGTGTCACGTGTGATGTACAGAGGTCAGTGAAAGTATATAGACAAGCCCACTCCACTCATTTCCCAGATTCACACAGTGCCCCGATGTGCCCCGCTGGCTGATTGGGAAGACGAGCAGCTCCTCCAGACCGGCTAACTCCACTCCAAATGGTATTAAAAAGCCGACTGGGCGCTCAGCCAGGAGGGCCGCGGCCACTCCGGCTCCACAGAAACTGAGCAATCTGCTCGACACATCGCCGGGATAACATTATTCAACCTCGACATGTCGTATCAGCCCGATGACGACTTAGCAGCAATGTTTTTCCTTCACGCCGTGGTTCAGAGACGGCAGGTCCCGGGAGAGGAGGGCTCACACGGAGCGTTTTATTCCTCTTTATTCGCTTGTGTCATTGCCCCCCCACATCTGTAGCTTTGGGCCTGTGTGAGCAGACGCTGCTGTCAGATAGGTTCATCAGGATGACATTTACTCCCATGGCCAAATGAGAGGAACACTAAATGACATGATAGTAGTATGAACGTTGATATTGTGAGATACACTCAGTACATCAATTTCATACACCAGGGATTTATTTTGTATGATGTGTAAATATAGATTCACATAGATTTGTTCCACACAAACACTGATAACAGATTAATTTCAGGAATTATCAAGAGGATCATTTTATGAAGATTCTTAAGAGCTTGATTGCTCTCAAAGAAAAGCAGATTTTTAATTTTGCCGTTTGCCTCTAGTTAAGCACATTAAACAAAACACCTCACATCTATTCATCAAGCTATGTTTCACATGTGAAAACAGAAAGCAACATATATTTATCTTTTAATTGTTATTTATATTGTTTACTCCAAACACAGCCATTCAAAAAGGCTTTGAATTAAACACCATAAACACAGCAGGTAGAAATAAAATACCAACGGTAAAAGCTTAAAAGTAAAAAATTAAGAATACACAAGAAAGAGAAGAAAGAAAATACATATATGTAGACATACCCTGTAAAAGTACCCAAGTAGATGTCTTTAAACTTATTTTTAAAAGGACATTCACATCTATCTTTAAATATTGATTATTTCTCAGTTGAGTTTTCTCAGATTTGATTATTTCCAGACAATCTACTCTCTAATATACCTGAATTGGTGAATCAGTTCCAACAATTTCATATGTATACCCCAAACTGGAGAGGTAATAAATCCTCAGTCCATAAATTCACCTTGTGAATGAATATGTTAATTACCGTGAACCGGCCACCTCTCTGTTCACATGCACAACATTATCAGACTGTGGAAGTGCAACATTTATCAGTCAAGGTCAAAAAGATTTTCACCGACATTTGCAATGGCACGGTTTCCATAACAACCGTTCTGATTTCATCATTCTGAAAGTGGTCCCTTTCAGAGTTTACTGAACCTCTCTGGAGCAGAACCACAGCATCATTTCATGAACCTGTCACTGGACGGGTTTCATTAACGCAAATCCTAAGACTCAGAACTGAGAGGCAGGTTTATACGTTTTGATATTCTGCACATTTAGTTATCAAGAGAGAGAAAGGCTTGAAAAAGCACGAGTTATAAACTCAACGTGTCACTGCTCTTCCTGCTTCCTGCTGAGAACAGATCGAATCCGGAGTTACCAGCGGGATGAGAAATATTCCTCATTTCCAGCTCGATGCCTCTCTTTATGAGTTTCATTTTCACTTCATAAGCACAATTCATTATTAGAGAATTCTGCAGTTGTCAAGTAGAAGTACCACGACCAGTGTTGAAAATACTCATTAAATATGTAACTTATGTGAAAGTGCAGAAGTGATATTGTGTTGTATTGTATTGTGTATTTTATTCAGTCAATCATTGCAATACAATACAATATTATTCTATATAATATACAAAACAGAAAGACTGAAAAAGTATAGGTAGAAGGAAAAATATGTATATATTCCTATCCTAAATTATCAAATAAATCAGGTAATTAATATAGAATAAAGAATATCATAAAATGACTTATGCATTATTATTATATACATTATAATTGTATTACTGAAGCATTACCAGTTAGGAGTTGGAGCCAATTAGAATAGTGTTCTATATTTTCGGGTCGTTTATTTCAGTGTACGGATACATTTTGCTTTATGAGAAGAACATTACAGGTTTTCAAACTCTGGTAAGTAAAAGTGCAACATTTGCCCTTGAACTGTAGTTGAGTAGAAAACAATGAATACTAGTTGAAAAACACAAGCAAAATAAATAAATATACTATGAATATTCTGCTGCATTAGGAATCCTGAGACACAATCAGCTGCTTTGGCCCATCAGCCCCTTTTCTTCTCACTGTTTTTTACAATGAAATGAATAGACTTGTGACATATTGGTGACCCATATATTACTGGTGGATAATTAAGAAAAAGTTTGAATTGTTCTGATAATATTCAGAATGTGTACTTTTACTTGATTGATTTTAAACACATGGAAAAAGTAGTACACTTAAATACAGGACTTTTACTGGTAATTAAATACATTTGTTATGCCGTGTTGTATTAGTACTTTAAACTTAAGATCTGTATATAATCCTAAACCCTTTTGCGCAACTTAAACCTCCTGGTCGTTGGTTGCCCTCGTCCCAGTTTTGCAACAGCGTTCTCATTGAAACGTCTACTAGGTAATCAGTTATTATTAACACCAAAAATTCCACACTGGTGCATCTGTAGTCCTGCTGGGGCCACAGGGTGTGATCATGTGACCCTGATCATCTGGGACTATGCAACACAACACAAGCTGCGTCTTTGTATCCAAGAACACGTTGGTTATCAATAAATCCACATATTACGGTGTTATTCAATCATGAATATGAGACAGGAACAGTTTCATCACTTTATTAATGAGTTTAATTATTTATACCAACAAACAAAAAACAGTTTCTCTCCCTCCATCCCTCTCTCTTCATCATCTCCTCTATCCAACCGTTCTGTTCCCAACAAAGACATTTTACCCTCAGACAGGTGATAAAAGAGCATGGTCACAGCAAATTAAAAACAAAGTGTGACAGATCAAAAGATGGTAAATAAACATTAAAATAGCACATTTAGTCAGCTCTTCATTTAGGAAAAAGTCAGGAGTACTGAGGATAATGTCCATGGTCTGCCAGCACATACACGCATACACACATACATTTCCTGCAGCTGAGCTCAAGGAACCGGTGGAGTATCTGTGACGCATACACACTGTTACACTCACACACCTACATACGGTAAACCAAAACAGAAGCCGGTCGGACACAGGAGATGATCAAGTCAATAGACAAATTCATTATTTCCCCTTTCCTCCACACACACACACACACACACTCACACACACACACACACACACACACACACACACACACACAGGGTGATCCGTGTTCCCTCCCAAAACCCCGTAGATCCACAGGCTCGTAACATTCCCTTCACATTGAAGTTAAATGAAAAACTGGAGTTCCAGCCGTTTGCTAGGATGTGCACCTGCATACATACGAGACCACTGATTGGATAGGACACACCGACGTCTGGATCTCAGTACAGTATCTTGGATGTGAAATAATTTTGCATGTGACATTGCTGAGCAAAAATGGTGAATAAAAATAAGGAACAAAAAAAAATAATACTTTAAACCCTTAATTGTACCACCCCAGTGGAAAAGAAATGATCGCCCCCTTCCCCATATAAAAAAAACCCCAACAAAAAACACAATACAATAAATAAAACAGTTATGTCAACATCTATGGGGGGAACAGAAAGTTGTAAAGAGAGAAATTGAGGGAGAGAGAAAAAAAAGAAAAGTTTTGTTCTGTTTTTCCCCTCCTGAACCAGGGACTGAAATGAAATCGTATTTACAGACTGCGACTGAGGATAAACAGTCCGGCCGCTGCTGCGCCGGTCTACTAGAGAAAAAAAATTACAAGAACAACAATATAATAACAATAATAACAAAATAAAAGGTACTTGATATTTACAGTTTAGCAGTGAAAAAAAGGAGGCGGAAAGAGGGAAGCAGAAGGCAGAGGGAGGAGGAACAAAGGAATGAAGGGGAGGCTCCAAAAGCAGTTGGGTTTCAGGGATCTGAGCATCGTTTCTCGTCTGATTATTACTGGGCTGAGTGGAAGAAATATAGTGTGTAGTCAACTTGGGCTGAACTTGCACATTTGCGTGGTGGAAGAAAGACGGTGGACCGTTGGGCCGAGTAAATAATGCTGTGATGAGTTCCGGCCACGAGGAACATGATACGAGCGTCACGGCCAGCTGTTTGGGAAGTGGGCGAGGAGGGTTTCAAAAGAGCTCTCACAAACCAAATTAAATTAATTCCTGCATGAGCAACGACTGTGTGTACTAGCTGAAGTGGTAATGACGAGCCAGGTGAGCGGCCGGTCGTCTCTGTACCCGATTCTCTCACATAATCAAGCCGATGTGAAACGCAACACCGTAAAGTGGCTTAACTGATGAAGTGACGTTACAATGCTAAGCAACTGTGTTTATGACATGCGAGACATTATCGAGGCTTCTGTACTCCATGCGACTGGAGCCCCACGTCCACGGCTCCCCTCGTGTGACGTTATGCGGACGGCTGGATGCGACACACAACCCGCCCCTCTGCGTCCGCTCCGCTCCCCTTAGAATTAAAATGAATTGCGTGGTTTCCAGCTTAACCGATAAATGAACTTATGAAGGAACAGAAAATGTGCACTGTGCTCCTTCTCATTTACATAAAAGGCAGTTGAGGAACTAATGTTTAAAAAAAGAAACCGTAAGGACAGGCTGTGGTGCCCTCATTTGTAATAAAATTTAAAAACAACTCTTATCTAAAATGAACCATAAATCCGCCAATATCTTCTGTCTGGTATCAAATTGGGAGATTAAAAGTAACTCTTTACATTTGTTCAGCCGTTGGCCGGGTGGACCGACCACACTGGAGTAGAGCTCAGGGTAGAAAGTGACAGAAGCCACTACTCTACGTTCTACACGTGTCGTACGATCAAACATGTTCACTACAAGTGGGCCATTTCCGACCCCACTAAGGATGATTGTCAATATTTCTCAGGCCTTACATACGGCCCTCATTCTCAACTCCATAGTGAATCAGAATCGCATTCAATGGCACCACGGCCACACACTAATGCAAATAAAAAGGAACATAAAAGGGATAAAAGTCAATTGTATATTATAATACAGAAAATCCATAAAACATGGACAGCCGCCCCCCTCCTCCACGTCCAAACATCCCAACCATTGTAAAGTTTCCTTATTCTAACAGGCCAGACACGGGCCAGCGTGGACTTTGAACTGCAGTTCATTTCAAGCCCAAGCACGGCGACCTAAATATCCTTAAAACAACCCCCACATCGCCCTGAAGCCGACAGCCAAAGAAAGTGTTTTCTATTGGAAATGATTAAAATTCAGGGAGTGTTTATGTGGGTGTGTATATTTATATATTTTCTATTTTAAGGGTTTGGAGCCAGAGAGGAGGTTGAGAGGGAGAAGAGCAGAGGAGAGAAAAGGAAAATGGGGAAGACAAAAAGAAAAGATGACAGAAGGATGGCGGCTCAGGTGCTGTTGATGGATCCAGGTGCTGAGCTGGGCTGGGCGGTACTGTCTGAGACACTGCCCTCTGCAGGGGGAGAGAGGGAGCACACTCGTCACCAACAGACAGCTAACCGCAGAAATAATTATAGATAGTTTAGTGGAGATAATTAACGGCCCATCAAGTGATTATAATGTGTCCAATAGTAAAACAATATTTAAAACCCCACTTAAATATATCAATGAATATATATCAATATAGCAATGAAAACCAGTAATATTTGTTTAAATGTTTCTGATACACACCATGTGAATATATATCAATATGTCAATGAAAACCAGTAAGATTTGTTGATATATTTCTGATACACACCATGTGAAGCAGGCGATGTCTGTGCACGAGCGTGAGGAGGAATGAGTGTGGAGTTCAACTGGGGCTGGATAGACAGCTCTGAGAGCAGAAAACACCTTTCATTATACATGACATACTATCGCTGCATCGCACAGGACACACAGAAAAGAGATGGCGCTGAAGGAAGAACGACATGCAGGTAAAACTGACCGACGGGACTGAAGTTGAAGAGGAGCGGCAGTTCTCGTCCGCTGGGCAGGCGGGTGTTGGGCTGACGCAGCTCGTCGAAGAAGGGGTGCGCACACGCCTCCAGGGGAGACAGCCTGGTCACCGGCGTGTATTCCAGCAGTCGAGAGCAGAGGGCGATGGCCTCTGGCGGGGTGCGGGGCTTAAACACCTGGCGGAGGGGAGAGATTTAGCTTTATGGAAATCCAAGACTTGAGGTGCCGGCAGACGGCAACCGGCAGAGAAGGGGGCGCAGCTGGCGCCCCGCGCGCCGCTCTTTGCAGCAGCATTCAGGGTCTGTGACGCTTCTACTTTTTCATCTCGTCGTGTAACCATGGCAACCACAGAAACTTCCGCCGGGGGAAATTCTACATGGGCTTTACTGTGTCCAAGTTCTATGATTATTATACCTCGTCAGAGAGGACAGAGCAACATCGCCAGCTTCAACGTCTGATTATCTGGTTCGGGACGATAAACAACATTCATGATACTATCCAGCAAAAACATGGAATATCAATATTGCTTTACATCTACTCTACAGTAAAAGAATACTAGGCAGCAGCGTCAGTACTCTTTAAAAACAGACAGTATTTTTATGTGTTCATGAAATCAAATTCTGGTTTATTATTAGGATATCCTTTTCCCATGACATGACCTCATCCTATGAAGGACAAAAGAAAGAAACAGTGGGGTTTGGATAACCACTATACACTTATACACACACATGTATACCACTATACATGAATAATATTGTACCTTTGTCCAAGGGTGTGCTTTGATCTGAGGGAATTTGAACTCTGTGTAGTTAGGGTTCATCTCCCGGATCTGCTCCCTTGTCGGTGTCCCCAGAACCTAATAAACAAAAATTAAATACTTAATACTTAACTGGTATGTTCTGCATGCATGGAAACAGGATGTGGAGGAGAGATTGTCATCGGTGAACACACAAATAGCCGGTCTCATATTAAGTGTAGAGCTTGCATTGTCCTCCATTTCTAAATATCTGTATTTAAATGTATTCAAATACTTCAATTTCAAACTTTAGACCCCATCTCCTTTCATCTAGCTGCTTGTGAAGCAGTTGGCTTTCAGCCACTGAAGTGTCGGTACCGTACCTTGATGATCTCTACTAGCTGGTCCACGCCACTGTCCCCGGGGAAGATGGGCTGGCCCAGCAGCAGCTCGGCCAGCACGCAGCCGGCCGACCAGATGTCGATGTTGGACGTGTAGTCGGTGGCACCAAAGATGAGCTCTGGGGCGCGATAGTACCGTGAGCAGATATAGGACACGTTCGGCTCCCCCCGAACTAACTGCTTTGCACTAGAAGGTGGTAAAATGGCGATAAAGCAGAAAAAGACAGTTCAGGGAGGGGGCAGTCAACGTCAACCTTTAATTTCTCCGTGTGTCTGTTTTCACAAAACCACAGCTGGAGTCAGAGGTAAGAAAAACATTTGACAGATAAAAACGGGGAAAGTCAAGGCTGAGATAGAGATGGCTACACAAACAGACGGCCTTCTAAACATGCACGCCGAGACACCGACAGCGACAACAATGGAAAGAACAATAGCGACAGGCCGACACGTCCAGAGGCAGATTATGTTACTGACCTGCCAAAGTCACAGAGTTTGAGGATGGCCGTCTCCGGGTCCACCAGGAGGTTCTGGGGCTTGATGTCTCTATGACACACGCCCTGGGAATGAATATAAGCCAGACTGCGGAACAGCTGATACATGTACACCTGAGGGAGAGGGGGAGAGCAAGAGAAAGGCAGAGATGAATGTGAGGATACCAAAGTTCAGCACCGTCGGGTCTGTTCTGTGTTCTCATGTTGAGTTCACTCTGGCCTGTAAGTGTGAAAATATCATGGAAAACTAGTCGGGACAATAAGGCTTTGAATTATCACAATCTGAGGTGTCTATAACACAAAATCATCATGAAATAAATAATTTAAATAACATGCTCGACCAAAAGCAAAACAATGATGGATAGTGGAACCAAAAATTATTAATTCTAAGAAGTTTAATTATGTATTTGCTTGAACTGACACATTATGCTATGGCAACCCTGCTTTGAGTTTATAGATCTCTCGGCAGCCTGCAATCAGAGACAACATGTCCAACAACAGGCATGAAAAAATATGTCTCAAAAGAATAAGAGGAAAATAAATTAAATTTAGAATGTTGTTGTCGTTAAGGAAACTGAATTGCAGATCACCTGAAAATTAATAGCATTGTATTAATTCAGATATTTGCCGTCTGTGTGAAAGGTTAATGAGAGCGTGAATAGGGTTTTCATCATGTGCCAGTCTCTTCAATATGTGCCCTGATTGTGTTTTCGGGTGCACGGTTTAGGTAGGTGCGTGATGAAAGACGCAGCTGTGCGGCGTCTGATGCAGCCTGCAGGGCCGTGTCTCTACAACAAAACAACATTGGGTGAAAAATACCCCCTGAATATGTGCTGAACCGTCTTCATCCAAACCCGATTTGACACGCGTCTACACATCCTAGGTCTATGGTGTATTTATGAGAAATTGCTCAGCCCGTTTAATGTGCCTGTGAAATACAGACTTTAAGCATCTTAGTGACAAATCCCTCATCATCACCATTATCATCATCACCCCCGTGATGCAACGACAGCAGGCTGGCCACCGATTACAAACTGATTATAGAGAACATGACGACTGAGGGATGAGAGATGATGTTTGAAAAGGAGGCAGAGGGAGAGAAGAGCAGAGCGGGGAGGAAGAAGGAAACAATGAGACAAGGCAAAAACATGAAGACCCAGGGGACAGGCAGGGGGAAACAAGACCCCCAGACAGGCTGTGATAGAAGTGTGTCGCTGGGGGACGGAGGGGTGACAGAGGAGAGAGAGCTCAGTGTGCATCTCAAAGCCACAGGGGAGCAGGCTGAGGAAGGGAAATGGGCCGTGAGACAGCGAGAACTTCCCCTCTGCTGCTGGAGACAGTGAACACACAAACACGCTCTCTAAAATGAGCTCTCTTTTAAGACGGGGACCCAAACCGATTCATTCCCCCGGGACCAGCTTTCCCGTCATGCTTTTAACTCTTTAATGGTGCGCCGTCTTTGAGAAACAAACAGGGAAATGTGCAGTTGGTTTTTTACACCCACAGGCATTTACTGAACAAAATTGTACTTTTATTTTCCATTTTTGTCAACTTCCTCAATGACTGATTGAGCTCAATTGAATGACTAAGGATGAAGGATCTAAATCTAATGCCATTTATTATTTGACAGTGAGTCAAACAATATTTTATGCCAGAGTAGCAGACATAATTAAGTATTTAAAGGCGTGTTCTTCTAACCATGAAAGCACCAAGCGCACAGATCTGCAAAGCAGCTGCCTTTCTCACGAATGGCCCTGTATCTGTGAGTCATGGTGTGTTTTCTATGAAGCAGTACATGCTTGACAGCCTGGATGTCAGAGGTTCCCACTTACGAAGGCATGCGGCCTCAGCAGCTGGAATGCAATTCAGGTGCATTAATCCCACATCACTGTCCACTTAATTTACAGTCTCAGCTTCTTTTAAAAGAAGAACAAACAGGTGAAAATATAACCTCTGCAGGTGTTGTGGGATGCTGGTAAGAAGGACCAGACCGTACATTTCTTTCCATAATTAGAGAAGCACGTTTCACCTGCAGCCGAGTGTTGAAAACCCACATGCACACCCAGCTGTGTGTGTGCGTGTATAATCTGTGTGTGTGCCCACCTTAACATAGATGATGGGGATGGTGGTCTTGGCTTTGTTGAAATGCCGAGCCACCCTGTACACCGTCTCAGGGACGTAGTCCAGCACCAGATTCAAATACACCTCATCTTTCTGGAAAAGAGGGAACACAAGAAAAAGGACGGTACAAGTAAGAGGTGGAAGATGAACTATAAAACAAACCAGTCTCATGAAATATGTTGTTGTGAGTAAACAAAAACATTTATTCTAGCTCTAGATGAAACATTCATCTTATGCTTTGCACTTCTAGGCGACAAATATCTAAATAAATAAACATTTACAGTTGATAAAGCTGAGAAAAGATTTATAAACAGTTAGCCTGCCATAATAATTTCTGATAAAGTACACAAGTGTAAATATTGTCACTCAAATACAGGTTAGATATTCAGGTTCACTGACACCAATGGTATAGTTCATTCATAAACTATAACAAAAGCTTTCATTAAAAGGATACATTTTTACAGCGGCTGAAGGAAAGTACAATAACACTTTGCTTACATATAAAACTGCCCCTTGATTTTAGGATTAAAGGAACACTTAATTAGTTTCCAGAGCGTACAGTTTAGAGGTTACGGATCAGCTACGTTTGGCGGAGACAGCTCTTGTTTTCTCCGATGCAGAGACTACGGGCAAAAGTTAAACCACAAGTAAAACCTGAGCACATCCGTAAAGTACTCGAATCCTTAAAATGTTGACTTAAGGGTGTGAATTTAATTTACAATCGTCACAACCATGTCGATGAATCATCGCTGATGACTGGCTGGGTGTGGAGGCAGAGTGCATCATCTAGAAACTCCTAGATTCCTACAGCGTAGAAAACACCAAGTCACTGCATACACACCTTCTCCCCACTGGAGTAGAAGAAGTAGCGTAGCCTCACAATGTTGCAGTGGTCCAGTTTTCTCATAATTTGCAGCTCCCTATTCTGAAACGAAGGAAAACAGAAACGCAAAAGTTGTAAATTGGGCAAAAAACATGAGTCATAGCAAACAAGCACAGGTCCGTGAAGCCACCGCAGCCTTCTTTGCAGACGCAAAGGTTACAACTCGACTAATTGTCTGACCCGTGTGAACATACCTTAAATCTCTTGTCTTGGAGAACTTTCTTAATTGCAACCATCTCCTGGCTGTCGATGAGGCGAGCCTGGTAGACGACCCCAAAGGAGCCATTCCCTATAACTTTGATGTCTGTATAGGACACTTCCTGTGGGCGATCGGGGCCCTGGCCGGGTGTTGCTACCACCGTTGTCACCTTGCCACTGTCTCCTGTGGACGAGAGCACAAATACGTCTTTAAGAAAACGATCCTCATATGATCAGAACACGGTCAATAAATTCACGGAGGCTTCGCACCACAATGTAAACATTAAACCTACAAACATCCTGTCATGAAATAGCACAATCATTTTCATGGATAAAGTGATGTTTAGACATGTGAGAAACACACTGACATGACAGGCTGACAGCCTTTAAAGGAGTGTCTGACAGAAGTTCAACATCCTCTCTAAATGGCGGTGACCCGTGCGGTGGCTCCCCACGTGGGGATGAGCTGCTGGCAGTTCCCAGAGCACCTTCCTGCTCGTCCCCTGGGTGAAGCGAGCCCAAACCCCAAACCCCTTTCATAGTGGAGACACATATGGCGCAGGTCAACTGAAGACGCACTCATCCTGAGCTGGACCCATTCATACGAGACCACTGTCAAAGAAGAATCACACAGTATTCAAACCATGCTACAGCTAAAATACAATATTACTCACGTAATAACCAAATAAATTAAGTAACACATTTTATTTGTTTTACTCAGTTTCTTTGCTTAGCTGGCGAAATATCTCCGGCATATGACAACTTTTTGGCAAAGTCCAATAACATTAAATTCCCATTGCACATACGAGTGCCTGGAGCAAATCCCCGCAAGCCACGTTTAACCCAATTCAGTCTTGAAGCCAGGTGAAGCCCGTGCCGATTGCAGGTTGAACCGTTGTCTCGTGTCGATCTGAACAGTCGTAATCAGCGCTCCGGCTCAGGTCGTCTGTAATCTTAGTTGCCATAAGGTCCACATTCCAATAACATACAGCCAAGAATAAGATGAGGTTATCCCTGTGTAAGAGCCGGTTAGCACATAGCTGTAACGTCATGTTGGTATTAAAGTTCATACGACAGTTATAAGTAGACTATTCTATTGTCTTTAACATGTTGACCAACAGCTAAAATACAGGTACATATATTGCCTTTTATAATATAATGTTTGACCATGTGGAATTGAGAGGTTTAAGATCCAAGAGGAGGTGACAGCCCTAGTGAGGGTCAAGGAGCTGCTCAGTAAATGATGCCGGGGCTCTTCTTGGGTCAAGGAGGATTTGACAAATCGGCACCAGAAGCAACGGGGCTGGGAAGGGAAGAGCAGCGGAGAAGAGGCCCATTGCCAAAAGGCCTGTCAGAGCCTGTGATCAAAAATGGTGAGGACAGTAGCACACCTAGTGCTGCCATTTCCTGGGCTTGCTCACTTCACCTGTCTCAACAGGACCCTCCTGATCTCGAGTAGGTCTCCAAGTCCCAAAATGGAGTCAGATAATGAAGCATTTGAGGGGGTCTCCCATAAATTGCCAAATAAAAAGAAAAGTAATTTGGCTTTATCAACAACTTATTTCTGTATAAAGAACATTTTAAAAACTACAAATTGGATACCCATCTTCAATCGAACCCTATGATTTACCAGGCCAAGCTTTTCTCACGATAATAAGTAAACAGCAGCCGATAGCGTATCCACATGATTGGCCTAGATCTGATCTCAGCCCTAAGGTCAGCAGAAATATTCTGCTTTTGAGATCAGTCGCTGTGGTTCCTGCACATTTCTGCATCCTCCATTTCTGCTCGGCGAAACAATGCTCCTCTGTATCTCCTTGTAGCATCACTTTCACACTCTTTTGAAACAAGTTAAGTCAGAGGAGAGCACATTAAATATGGAGCAGCTGTGGCATGATAGTCCCTTGAATAATAAATGCAAAAATGTGCACTCTACCCAGCTGTCAGTGAATAGCTTTGGTTTCTAATACATCAACCGAAGTCCGATGAGTAAGCGAAACGGAATGAGCAGAGCGACTCTCATCCCGCCCACTAATACGCAATTAGCGTGGAGCTCATTGATAAGTGCAACGCTGCAACACAGTTTTAACTTCAGAAACTTATCAGCAATTGCACGATAAATTAAAACAGGTATTTAACATTTATGGCCCATATAAACAATAAGGGCACTTTGCCTGATGTTGATGATGATTTAAACTGGGTGTTGTTTGCAGGGTTCTGACGCATTTTGACCAATGGATTTCCAGGACTATAAACCAAATTTCCATCACCAAACTGAAATCTCAGTATAAACATGGAAACTGTAGAAAATGTTGCGTATTGAGAGCCATCGCCGGCTTATATTCTGAGCGTCTTTCTTTAAAAAATATATTAATTATTTCAAACTCGGCGTAAATGAACATGTGATAACACATTTCCATGGCGTTTCCCAAACTTTTATGATTTAAGTTTTTTCCATGACTTTTCCAGGCCTGGAAATAACCATTTTAAAATTCCATGACTTCCAGGTTTTCCATGACCGTACGAACCCTGTGTTTGGATGAAATCACCCCATGGCTACGGCCGCCCTTTAAGCCACATGTCTGGACGTTCCCCTCCCCCACAATATAAGACGCTTCAATAGACCAAACACCAATCAGGACAATTTGACATGCATTCCAAATAACTCTGGATGGGCCATATATTTCCTGATCAGTAAGTTAAACTGCACAACTACTTAAGTTTTACTCTTGTGTGCCACACACATTTAAGATGCTCTTGCACTGATATCTTAGCCATTGACACATACCAGGTGCTAATTTGATATTTAAAATGTTTAATATACATCACATTGCATTGATTGGAATCAATCTGCTATTAATATGCTGGTTCAGGAATTAAAAGGCAGGACAGAGGTAACTAAAGGGTGCACAAGCATGTTCAACATTTATTAACAGCACTAAAACATGTGTAAGAAGTGGTTACCAAACCAAAAGTTGGCTAGATTGTATTTGAACGATTAAAAAGAAGATATTCAGTTGTTTCCCTCTATGGCCATATCATTGCAATTTCAAGTAATTTACTATCAGAACTGAGATGTGATACAAAATAATCTCTTGGCACCCGAGTGATCATAACAATGTCATTTGGATTTCTTTTAGAGCTCCTTGTTAATACAGATGTGGGCCTCCGTTTGAGCGCGAGAGCAACCACTTTTTTTACCTGCAGAGAATATTTTTGTTTGAAAGGCTAAATACAATAAAAGATTGCGTTGGATAAAAATATGTGAATTGAATACATCCATCTTTCTTGAACAAATGTTTTGACTGAGACAACTAGGAGACACGGTCTGAGCAGCACAATGATGGCTGTGTTTAGATGAACAAGTGTAGAAATCGCCTTTAGCATACCGTTTCTGTAAGATATTAATAATATATTAAATGTCAAGTCAACATTATGAATGAAGCTTTATTCTATTTTGCCTTAGTTATGAATATGATTAAAATTATGATACTAACATTTAAGTAATTTAAATAAAACGTTCACTTTTTTTTAAAAATTGCAGACGGTTTTATGGTTTTGTTATTTCACGGCCACACCACCACGACGAGCGAATCTTGAGTAACCACAATTGGAAAATAGAAATTCTTATTTCACATGTGTGAACACACTGGAGAACAGGCATTAATGAGGCCATGCATTCAACTTTTTTAGATCCAAACTTTGTGTCCTCTGTACAGATCATTAAAACAATGTGCTGTTTCTGCAGTGTCCGAGCATCTCTGACACAAGAGCAATGCTTTCACAGAATGCAAAACATCCTGATGACTGAAACATAACATAGACTGAGGAAAGGGAGAAAGAAAAGTGAGCGTATATTCCCAAGCAATGGATACGAATGAGCCAAATCACCTGATGAAGATCTGCCGATTGGCCACATGCGCACTTGAGTAAAGATTTAAGTCGACTTTGATCTTTGACTTGAGTTAATTTTCTGAGTCATTTCTCATGTTCAAATAAGTAATTATTGATCAAATGCCATATTATGTTCCGTCAGGTCCATTTCTATTGAAAGAAAAGAAAAGATAATTGACATAATAGCTGTGATGCTATTTTCTTTCATCTTTCCCAGTCCTCCTGCACACCTCTGTCCAACCCTACAGATCTTCAGCTAACTGCTACCATTGCATAGCCACATGACCCCTCAGCATTCTGCAAGTTATTGTCATCACACCAGCAAAATCAACTGGGGGGGGACTTTACTGTTGGCAAACTAGGGTTTCCAGTAGAGGTGTAAACACTGAGTATATTCAACCATCAGCGTGAAAGTAGACAGGAAAACTAAAGGAATAATGGCCTCAACTAAGATGCACTTATATTAAATACAATTTAGAAATAGTTTCCCACATCTAAAAAGGGTGCTGCCACGGTTATACAGGCAATGTGCTAGATAAAAGTTTACCAAACAGTTTCCACTAATCTAGATTGTTCAATTTCTTGGTTAAAGATGGCCTGAAGAGGGTTTATGTACTTATGTACAAACACATGCATTGACGCTTTCATATATGAATGCAGTAGATTGGATGAAGGTACGTTCACCACATGCTGGTTAGTAAGTACGTGGAACTTAGTAGTTTGTGATACTTTTAAAAGATTATAATTTCCATTTCTTCAGGCTACCACACGGCGTACAGTCTAACAACCCTGGGTTTGTCACTCTCTGCAAGATCAGACAGAACCGAGGACGACGCCTAAGTTACACCTAATTTCAACCTGAAGCACTCTTTACCAAACGTTAGCACGCTAGCTGGCGTCCACATCCGATATTAATCACGAATATATTAGAGCGCCGGTGAACCCTCAACTCTATTCTTGGGTTACAACGTAAAAATAATGTTTCGATAATGTGGCCGAAAACATTTACATAACGTGATTTACTGTCAAAACACCGAAGGCTGAGTCCAAATGTCTCCACCAGCAGCTAAAGGTGATGTTAGTTGTGCGATAAAAGGATCGCACTGGCTCCTGAAGGAAAAACACAGCCACCGTTAGCTGGACAGCTAACTTAAGTTAGCGAGCTAACCAGCTAACAGCTCGCCGCTCCGCGACAAAGATCGACACTAAGTAACCTCAGACGTGTTCATCTGCACATAACGTGGAGCACGAGCCTTTGTGAGGACGTTTAAACTAACCTCGTGTTTTTTTTTATTCATATATATATATATATATACTTACTGGGAAGTTTCAAATTCCCAAAGCTCGTCGAGCTGCTTCCACTGGCTTGTGAAGCCCCAGTTTTTCCTGTCGAGCTTCCGCCGGCTGCCGCCGATCCGGCGCCGGCTGCAGCGGATCCGGGAGCTCCGGGAGGCTCAGCGAAGGAGCTGGTCCTGGGCCGCCCGCTGCCGCTCATATTTGTGTGAACTAAAGCCGGGGCAAGGTGGCACGTTAATAAAAGCCAGACCGGCACAAACGTCAGCTTTTATAGATGTGTGTTTTAATATTCGAGATAAATATAAACTACACTTACAGCGTTCTGTATAGGTCGCCCGTCTCCCCCTTTCTTCCTCTGTAGAACGGTGATGGTGGGGGGGCGGGGATACTGGAGAGTTGACGCAACGACGTAAAGCTTCGCAAGTGCTGCTGGGAAAGTGAGTTCTTTGGGTGTTTTTTTCAAGCTCACGAAAATATGGACTCAAATGTATAATGAGAGCTGTGATTCGTAACACCTCGATGGCGCTGAAACAGGAGGAACATACATTAAAAGGGTGGAGGTTGCCTAGTAACCATGTGTCAGCATAAATTATTTTAATCGCCGCCATATCACATTAATAACTGTCGTTCGTTATCGTTCGACGGAAAAACTACAATGCCCAGCAGGAAGGCACCTTTTCTGAGTGACAGTCAGCTCGTCCAATCACAGAGCCGTAAACGTCCACACTACCGCATAGGGCCGGGCTTCGTGTCACACGAATGGAGGCGATCAGCGGGCAAACGTTTCATTTCACTCAATGAAATGCGGTTTCCCGCGGACACTGTTTCATATTTCTACATTTCCACGCCACAGACGATGATGCGGGACCAACAAAGATGGGCTCTCGTCTTCGTGTGAACGAAGGGCGGCGAGAACACGCGGCATCGTCCAACGAGAGCACATAAGCGCCAAAGGGGAAGAAGGGCCCGCCGTCGCAGCCTTAGAGCTTCGGGAAAAAGTGGGTAGCGCCGCCTGACGGGCCGCCAGACGAACCGGGGAGCCGCCGTCAGGAAACCGCGGTGCTGAGAAACAGGTCTGCACTATCGGAGGGAGCGCCGCCAACAGCTCTCCTTATGCTATCACACACACCGTAAATACAGATAAGAGCCACGTTGGTATGGACGGGACTCAGATTAGTGAGTTTCTGCTGAGTGGCGGTGGCCTGTTAGCAATGGAGGGCCTCGGCGGAGCTAACGACAGCACATTGCGATGTTTGTTTGCGGGACTGTTTCACAACACCTGTGCAGACACTCGTGGGGCTTTTCTTTATTGAATACATTGATGATAAAGCCACCGCTAACGAGAGGAACACTGAATCCACGTATCTATCGTTTGATGCTGATTTTTTAAAAAATGTGGATACGTTTAATTTTTAACGTGTTTTCTGTTGTTTCTGTTTTTTGACCACAGGTGTGCTCTGACACGAACCTCCATTGACTGGACACAGCACTGTTGATTCAGTTCAACGCCTCAGCACCTGTCACACAGCGTCTTTCGGAAAGCACTTGGACAATATATAAGACAAACCGCATTTTAATACTCGCAACCACACTGAACACCAGCATGGACGAGCAGGAGGAGGAGGCGGAGGGTGTGTATGTGGAGCACCAGTACATGTGCAGCGAGTGCCACCAGCTCTTCAACACCCTCGAGGAGGTGCTGATCCACCAGCAGATCCACACTGGCCAAGAGGGTGAAGGAGAAGGAGAGTTGGGGGAGGTCATGACCTTCCAGGGTGTCGCAGAGATGGGGCAAACCCAGCAGTACCAGTGTCTGGAGTGTGGGGCCCTCCTCATGAACCCGGAGGAACTGCTGCAGCACCAAGAGATGCACATGAGGGAGGCGGGGATGGAGGTGGAGCATCAAGGTGAGATATTTGATTGTGTGTATTTGATTGGGCTTTTTATTTGTTTACATAGCTACTAGTTATAGTAAGACGAAGAAACAACACTGACTGTGTGTATGACCGTTCCCCAGAGCTGTGTGAGGTTTTGGAGACGGAGGAAGGGTCCGAGGGTCAGCTGTCCGGACCTGTTCAGTACCAGTGCCTCGACTGCCTGTCTCTGTTTGACTCCCCGGAGACGTGGCTGGAGCACCGGCGGACCCACAGCCGGAGCAGCACGCACAGCAACACCGAGACCGTGGTAAGGGACATTTATCAGGGTTCGCACGGTCATTTCCAGGCCTGGAAAATGTATGGAAAAAAACTTAAATCATAAAAGTTAAGGAAAAAACATGGACATTTGTTATAATCACATGTTCATTTATGCCGAGTTTGAAATAATTAATATTTTTTTTAAAGAAAGTCGCTCAAACTATAAGCCGGCGTACGTCCTCAATAGGCAACATTTTCTGAATTTTTGGTTTAAAGTCCTGGAAATCCATCAGTCAAAATGTGTAAGAACTCTGATTTATTGAACTCACGGATAACTGGAAACGGATTATTATCTGGAAAGTAGAATTAACTAAACTTTTTGAATGTGTAAATGCTCCAGTAGTCTTTCGGTCATTGTCAATACTGTTGGTAATTAAAACACATTGACTGGTGCAGTTCTTAAACCAATTAGTCAACGCTTGGTGTCACATTTTTCACCCGCCACAGCAACAATTAGGTAAAAAAAAAAGTTGCTTCCTAAATTGACTGTAGTCGTACCAAACGCCTGCTATTGAGCTGTAAAGAGGATAAATAAAGTGTGTGCATTGGGCCACAGTCTTAATGATGTCGGTTATATTCTGCTTACCCATTCACATCCTGCAACAGGATTTATGTGGAGTGTAAAGTGCACGGTCATCTCTGTTGGGAGTTTTCCCCCAGGCTATCAGAGTAGAGTTAACGTGTGCATCCGACTGACAGACTTGTAATAATACGTGAAGAGTCGAGTCTCATTACACAGGGAAGCTGACAACGGAACAACTGTAAATATGAGCGGTTCATTCGGTAACAGCGGAAATTTACTCATAAACCTTCGACTCGCTCCGAATCACCTCGTAGTTTCTGACCTTCCATTCATTTTATCCGGGTTAGGCCCCTTTGCCCCAAATCACATTCAAATATCTAACGAGAAACATTTGTCTCCAAGACTCTCCCGTTTGCTGCAGCCACACTAATTCTAGTTTGAACGGGTCTCGTCTCCAAAGCATCCGATAGTCGACCAGAAGACGTGAATCAGTGTCGGCATCTTTGCTCGTCTGCAGGGAGAGCCACCGTCAAACGTCGCTTCATCTGTCGAGAGAATAACACTCCGTGTTTGTGTGTGTGTTGGCAACAGGAGTACGTGTTACAGCCGGACGGCACCATCACGCCACTGAGCAACATGCAGAACTACGTCCTCAGTGAGCAGCAAGCCGGGGAGATCTTGGCCCAGGTACTGGGGAGCGTAGACGCCTCGCGGCGGAGGGACGACACGACGGCGCGGCGGCGTGTTCTAAGGCGTGTGCGTCTGTCTCCCGCAGGTCCTCGCTCAGCAGCAGCAACAGCAACCGATGAAACTCCCGTCCAAACACCCCGCCTCCCCCCGCTCCTCCCTGCTGCCCCCCGTCACAGCCATCCCCGGCTCTGCCACCATGCACCTGCAGATTCTCACGGCCCAAGCTCTGGCGGACAACTCGAGTGCCCCCGGCCAACGCCGCTCCAAGCTGCCCCCTCTGTTGCCCGCAATGGGCCGGGGCGGGGACCAGAGGCTGGAGTTAAGGTTGGCCCCCAGTGTCCCGGACGACACCCAGCAGCCAACAGAGGTGGTGGTCATCCACCCGTATGAGTGCTCAGAATGCTCCCTTCTCTTCCAGACCCCGGAGGACTTCCTCCAGCACCAGGGAGAGCACTTCCTGGGTCAGGACAAGGAGAGTGGAGAGCCAGGCGTCATGAGTGGCTTCGAGGAGGTGCGAGGGAGGGAGGAGTCGGCGGAGAAGGGGGAGGACGTTAGGCTTAGGGTAGCGGATAAGAAAGCGGCGGTCTGGGCCAAGTCCCAACAATGTGAACTCTGCAAGCGCTCCTTCACCTCCGTCAACCGGCTCGCGGCTCACAGGCGCGTCCACGAGCAAGGCACGCACGAATGCCCCGAGTGTGGCAAAGTGTTCAAGAAGGCCACGTCGCTGCAGACGCACATGCGCACGCACTCGGGCGTGGCCCGGTACTTGTGTGTAGACTGCGGCAACGGCTTCACCACGGAGATGACGCTCATCATGCACAGGTAAACACACACACACACACGGGCTGCGTCACCGTTAGCAACAGGAAAGTCAGTTAGGGTTTTTCTGTTTCTATGTTTCATATTCCCCCCCTGATGTCTTACAGGAAGTCCCACATCGCAGATCCCCTTCACAAGTGTCAGTTCTGCAACAAAACGTTCACCAACATGACCAAGTACCTCTACCACCGGAGGACCCACCTCAACCGCGACTCAGCCGGCACGCCCGCCCCCGTCTCCATGGTAGTACAATACGCCTATCTCACACACACGCACACACACACACACGCGCGCACACAATTGCGTCCGCAGACTTAAAAAAAAAAGTTATTGTCATTTCAATGTGGCGTGTGCTTGCTTCCCCCCCCCTGCAGTCCTCCGCTCCCATGAGAGCGTCGCTCTCTGCACTCGCCATTCTACAGCGAGCGAGAGAGAGGAGTTCTCTCACTGAGGAGGCGAAGGGCGAGCTGCTGGCCCCGCTCTCTGAAGATGAGATGGAACGAATGGGGGAGGAGGCGGTTCAGAGTTCTCAGGGCACGCTGGTAGTGGGCGACGCGGGGGATGGAGGGGAGGGCGACGACGTGGAGGCGGCCGCCCCCCCGGAGGCAAACGCAGACGAGACCCAGCAGGTGGAGGATGCCGCCGAGGCCGGCTCGGCGACGAACCGCCTCCCCCCCGACGACCCCGCCCTTTGCGTCGCCGCCGGAGCCGCTTCGGCGGAGTCCGCCGCCCCCTCCGACAAAGAGCCGTTCTCGTGCCGCTCGTGCCCCAAGAGCTTCCCCTCGCCGCTGCAGCTCGTGCACCACCGCCGCAAGGCCCACGGCGCCGAGCGCAGCTTCAGCTGCGGCGTCTGCGGCAAGTCGTTCAAGAAGCAGATCCACGTGCGCAACCACGTGCGCATCCACACCGGCGAGCGGCCCTTCCAGTGTTCCGACTGCGGCAAGACCTTCTCGTCGCTCGCCAACCTGACGCGGCACAGCCTCATCCACTCGGGCGTGCGTCCGTACCGCTGCGACGTCTGCCACCGCTCCTTCTCGCAGTCCTCCAACCTGCGGCAGCACAGCCAGCTGCACGCCGGCGCCGCGCCGCTGTGCTGCGCCGAATGCCCCGCCACCTTCCGCTGGCCCACCAAGCTGGCGGCGCACCGCTACACTCAGCACGCCGGGGCGCCGGCGCCGTTCCCGTGTCCCCACTGCGACAGCGGCTTCCTGACCCGGAGGCAGCGAGACGGCCACCTCCTGGAGCGCCACCCGGCGCTGGTGCAGGCCGCCACGGGGGGCGACGCGGGCAAAGACCCGACCTCAACCGAGGCGGAGTCGGGCGATCCAGCCGGTCTCGTGCGCGGCGGCCTCGATTGTAATATTTGCGGGAAGAAGCTGAATTCTCCCGCCAACCTCCGGCTGCACAGGTTGAGCCACTTCGCCGTCGGTGCCGGGCGGCCGCGCGGCGGCGGCGCCGGGAAGCGCCCCAAAGCCCACCAGTGTCTCACCTGCGGCAAACTGTTCGTGTCGTCCTCCGGCGTGGCGCTCCACCAGCGCGTCCACACCGGCGAGCGGCCGTTCCCGTGCAAAGTGTGCGGCAAGTGCTTCCGCCAGAACACGCACCTGCGCGAGCACCTGCGCACGCACTCGGGCGAGCGGCCGTTCCGCTGCGAGGTGTGCGGCAAGGGGTTCATCCAGAGCATGCACCTGGCGGAGCACCGGCGGACGCACACGGGCGAGCGGCCGCACGTCTGTCCGCAGTGCGGCAAGGCCTTCAAGACCTTCTCCAACCTGAGGAACCACAAGAAGACCCACGCCCGGCAGCAGCGGCTGGACGAAGAGGCCGCCGCCCACGCCGCCGCCGCCGCCACGGAGACCAGCTCCGCTGTGGCGGTGGTGGACGCGTCGGTAGTGGAGGTCGCTAACGGGCAGCCTCAGCTCATCCAGATCCAGGCCTCAGATCTTCTGCAGGTCGGGATGTATATCCTTCTCACTCATCCCGAACAAAAACAAACCATAATTTCCCTTTTCGATGCATCGTGTCTGTTTTCTTTCTGCTGTCCTTTTGAATCTAATCCCGAGCTCCGTTTCCTCCTCTCAGACTCGGGGCACGCCCACGATCATGTGCAACGAGTTCGGGGAGACCATCGCCATCATCGAGACCAGCGAGGGGGAGGTGCTGCCCCTGGAGCAGGCCTTGGAGATCTACCACAGCGCGCTGGAGAACGGCCTCGCCATGGACACGGGCGCCATGGAGGGACTGCAGCTCCTCTGAGCAAAAATACTTTATTCTGCCAAGTTGATGAGTTCAGTGTCTTAAAACTGACTGACGAAGACTAATTGACTACTGAGAGGTTAAGTCCAGATCATTATGGACTGAATGGATGGAGTTCAGCAATCAGACCAAAGTAACTGGTCCTCCACTTTTACAACGCTATGAGCGGGATTACAGTTTATTTGAATAACGCGTTCTGAAAGGCAGGATGTGGCGTTCATGACGAATGACTGTTGGTTGTGCCTCATGACATTTGTACGATTAATTTTTATCATTTATATGAAATTAATGTGACTTTTCCTCTGTTTAAGGTTTGGTTGTGCTGTTGTAAATAGGTGAAATCAATAAATGTTTTTTCAAGGTGATTCATCTGTGACCGGCGCTCGTGCAACACAAACATGTCAACTAGACTCAACTACAAAATCAGTTACATTTAAATAGTGCCGCACAAAAATGATGCTCCATTTTTTTTTTTTAACCTTCATCCAAGTGTTTTATCTGCTTAAAAAAGATTTTTCCCCACATTTCCAGAGATACAATCCCTTTAATTGAACACTTATTTTTATTTGCATACTGAAAGACAGATACAAACTTAAATTATTCATATCAATTCCTCTCGGAACAGTAAAACAAGGAGTAAAACACAAAAACATTAATAGCCATATTTATTGTTTTTTTTTCCATTTCATGTGTCTTACCTTCAGTAACGGGTTTCTTAAAAGTCAACTCATGTTCAATGACGATGTTTTTCTTAATATAATGAGTCTACTGACTCTACGGTAATTATTTACAACACAACCAAGTAAACCAGTATTAGATGCTGCCGGCTCTCTGACTCATGACCCTCACTTCCCCCGGTTTCTCTCCGCCGGCCTGAAAAGGTCTGGAGAGAGCAATAAAGTGACAAAGGGAGGAAGAAGAGAAGGAAAGAGGTGGAGGAAGGAGATGTACAAGTGTCGAGGCTATAAAAACAAACTTGGTGAGGGACAGAGGCCTACAGGGTTGTCTAAAAACATACGGCTTATTACTGCTGAAAGAATGGAAAGGCCCACGTCGGGTTTGTCCTCTCCAACGAACGGTAGAATAACTGCACCGCAGGTACTGAGGTGAGAGGCAAGTCTAAGGAAGACGAGAATGGAGGAACTGTACAAGCATCACGCAGCTTCTCACCTCCAAATTGATAAAAACAAAATAATAGTACAATAAATCAGGACCCGGCAAAAGGAAAGGAAAGATCTGCCAGCAATGAGAACAGAAGGAAGGAACGGGTTCACTGCAATGATATAAGGAGTTATAGTAATCATAATAATAACCATAGGAATAGTACAACAACAAACTGAATAGGACAACGTTAAATACAAATCAAATTATTTAAAAAAAGAAGCTTGTAAAACTGCTTGGCAACAGAGGATCAAAGGCCGTATCCGCCCGTCCTCTACGACTCGGAGCCAGGATGCGCCCGCCGACTCTGACCCGCCTCCTTCCTTCATGGCCAGCGAGCGAGAGGCACAGGAATGCTTGGTTCCTACATACTGGCATGTGCTTGGGTCGGCCGCAAGAAGAGAGGCCGTGGCCGGGCAGGTCAGTGCAGGAATGATGGCACGGCCAGGAGTCCACTGGAGCTTCCCGGTACATCTCCCCTCGAGAACAACGTGGAGAAAAAGATGCGTCCAGGTCGAGAGGAACGGTTCTCTTGTCCAGTCCAATCGTTTCCGGCTGCTGAGGGCCCAGCCCCCGGACGTCAGCAGAAACACGACACAAGCGTACGGCGGGGGAGTCTAAACAGGTCGTTGCTCGCTGCTCTGCTCCTCTAAGGCTATGGAAACAAACATCAACACACACAATGTTCTTGTTTAAAGCCGCTGACTGTCGGTCGCCTCTCGACGGGCCGAGCAGGGCTCTCCGCTCGCTGGCTTCAACGGTCCGATCCCATGGTGGTTAATACAGAGTGTGACTTCAAGTGTGCTAGTTAAGAGTTTGCAGTGTGTGTGTGTGTGTGTGTGTGCATGTATATATATATATATTTATATATATGTATGTGCGTTGTGTTGTTGTCATCAAGAAGTCTTTGTGCCGTGAGGTTTCATGCAGCTAACCGAAAACAAAAGACAAAACATATTTCACTGCCACCGGTTGGGTGAAAGGATGGAAAGAAACCAGGATCAGGCCAGAGGAACGGGAGGAGTGAGGATTCAAATAACTGTGTGTGTGTGTGTGTGTGTAGGGGGTGGAAAGGTGTGACTTTAACCGCCACTGATTGGTCATGTTTATAATTGGTGAGCATCCTTCATCTAGAGGAGTCCTGTGAATCCCGAGGGTCCTCTTGGCTCCCCTCGGCCCCTTCCTCCACGTCCTCGTCCTGCAGGTCCCCGCCTCCCCTCGTGGATCCCTCTCCGGACTGGGAGCCGGAAGGTCCGGGGAGGGGCCCCATCGAGTCGGGGATGCCCAGAGCGGAGACGTCCGAGGGGGCGGCCGTCTGCATGATCTTCTGCCGCACCTCCCTGATCTTCAGCTGCAGACACACCTTGGAGGGGAAGATGTCGCAGTACCTCGTCTGGAAGGCCGCCGTGGCCTGGGCTGCAAGCGAGACGAACCCGACACGGATCAGCGTCAACACGCGTGAACTCATTCTGAAAGGCTGGTGGATGCATCGCAGTGCGTGTGCCCGTCTTACCGGATGGAAAGAAGCCCTGCTCCTGGAACAGCTGCATGACCAGCGCTCGCCTGTGGTCCAGCGTCCGCCTCAGGGAGGAGTAGGACACCTTGTCAAACTCCATGTCGGTCAGGATGTCTTCTCCGTCTGGGGCTGAGGGACAAACGGGTGGAGCGGCTTTAGGAAACTAGTCACTAGAGTCTGTGGTTATGTCCCTCAGGGGCCACCATCTTCCT
Source organism: Liparis tanakae (assembly GCA_036178185.1). Taxonomy (NCBI): domain Eukaryota; kingdom Metazoa; phylum Chordata; class Actinopteri; order Perciformes; family Liparidae; genus Liparis; species Liparis tanakae. The sequence goes on from CM070092.1 coordinate 13,808,979, forward strand.
GCGGTCTGAGAAGTGGGACCCATACTGCAGTGACTACAACATTTCTCAAAGTCAGTCATTCTTCCCTGGCTCACACATTTTGGGGATTTTCTATCCTAGTCCTATAATCACTTTGACACATTAGAAAGACGATCTCCAGAGGAGCCGTTTCCAGATGTTTCATCAGCATCTTTTCAGTATTCAGACACTTGAATATTTCTTTCCCCAAGTACAAAACACGAGCAACAGACACATAAACATCACGCAGGCTTTGTAGCTCAGGTCACCTGACCCCTTCAACCCCAGAACAAACCTCCTCAAGCCAATACACAATGCTACTGGTAGCAGTCATACTTTGCAATATTAATAATCACTTTTGAAAACGTGTACATGTGCAGATTCTCACCAAGATAAGAGTTCAAATTTTCAAAAATTTAAAAAAATGTCGAAGGCATTTATCACAAAAAAAGTAAAGTAAAGTGCAAACACAAAAAGACAACAATAAACACTAAAGAGCTTCAGCCCAAACCTCTCCTCTCAGTTCTATTACACACACCACCGGTGAAGAACTGGACATTAAAGGACCAGAGACGATGACCTCGGGCACTCTGTTTGTTACCTGTTCTGTCGAAGGTGAAGATTTCTCCCTCACACTTGGTGGCACTTTTAGGCGTGTTGGGCTCCGAGCTGCAGCTCGAGCGCCGCCGACTCTTCCTCTTAGGGGAGATCTGCTCGTCAGTAGCCGAGTCCAAATCTAGAAGCGCCCGGAAGAAGAGAAATAATAAATCAGCGAGGATCAAATCTCCATATGCATCAAGATTCATCACAGAAAGCTGAACGGAGCCTCGTGAGGAAACAGTCAAGAGTTCTGGCTTCGCTGCCCTGAAAACAAGCAACAATGTGCCGTTCGCCAGATGAATGCACGCCTGCAGCTATTGTTCGGCGCTCAGTTTTAAAGCGTGAAGTTCAGAGTATCCTGAGAGCAGAACCTGTCGAGTTCTTCCTCTTGCGCCGATAGCTGCCCAGGATGGCCCGGGGGGAAGTGGCCAGACTCTGCAGGGTGGGGGACGGCAGAACCTCCTCAGGGCGAAACTCTGGCAGCTCAGCGAAGCGCTCCTCGAAATACACCTCCGACAGCACCCTGCCCGACCAACACACACACACACACACACACAGTATATATACACCATCCATCAGGGATTAGAGCAACCGTACGCAAGAGATCGAGGAAGCCGTTAACTCACTTGTCCACGGATTCAAAAGTCCTCTTGAGTGGTGGTGGGCGGGCTTTGACCTTTTTGGGCGGAGGAGCATCTTTGTCGGCGTGTGGGGGGGGCAGGGACGGTTCTGGTGCTGATGGGGCGCTGGGAGGCAAGGAGACGAGAGACTCCTTCCATCCAGCCTGCACAGAGGGTTCAATAATATTTCATACAAAGTCACACTTTTCATTTTAATATTTTAATATGTGTTCTTTTTTTTACTCTAATATATTTTTTTAACTAAGAATGTTCCATAAAAGCCCTAATGATGTCATGCGTCAACAACAACAACAACAACAACAACCGGGTGCTTTCCTCTCGCTCTCTCACCTCTTTGGTGTTTTCTCGGTGCTGCGTGTCGAAGGACTCCTCCGGCGGGCGGTCGGAGGACGGCTCCTCCCCCGGGTGGCTTGATGGAGACGCCGTCTGCCCCGCCAGCTCAGCGTCGAACGAGAAGCGACTGGTGGCTGCAGCTACTCTCTCCCGTTCCCTCTCTCTCTCCCTCTCCCGTTCCCGTTCCCTCTCCTTTCCTCGGCCTCCTCCTTCGTAGCTGCCGATGGGAATGTTCGCCAGCGTCGCCTTCACCTTCTGAGGGGTCCTGGCTGGAAGCTGGGTTAGTTTCGGTGTACCTGGTGCACTGCCTGTAAAACGGAAAAGATGAAGACGAGTTCAAAAAATATATCATCCATAAAATAATGACCGTTCAAATCATGTCATGTGACCCCCGGCATTCCAAGCAGCCGTACCAGGCGTTTGGACCGGAAGAGGACTGCAGGGCCGCGTGGACACGGCTGAGCCACTTGGAGGTGCCACTGAGCTGCAGCTGCTGGAGGGCTGCCTCTCCAGGTGCCTGTCCGAATGAGTCAGCAGGTCCGTCTGCCTCTCAGCCTGTCTGTCTGCAGGTCTGTCTGCAGCCAGGTGCCTGTCTGCCTGTCGGTCCGGGTGTGGGTGTATGATGGTGCTGGGGGTGGCGGTGTGTTTGGAGAGGATGTGGGGGGAGACGGTGGAAGGGCCGGAGATGGAGTAGACCACGCTGGGGGGCACCGGCGTCATAGAGACCACCCCTGTTGCCATGGTGACGCTGGGCGAAGGAGAGTAGATGGTGACTATCTGGCCCCCAGAGCCCGAGGCCGGGCCGGAGGGCTGTTGAGCCTGAGCGGTGGCTACCAGTGGGGGCTGACCTGGATGAAGGAAACAGGAATATTATTTATGTTATGTAGAACACATGTAAAACATTCTCACATCTATAACCGCCCCCGTCCACTTGGCGGCTTTCTTGCTGACCTTTTACCTGTGATTAGGCTTTTAGCACAAAGAGGGATTGAACTAGATCTACACACCACATCAATGACATCATCATCATCAATGACCAGCAAATATGTTGTAAACAGATATGAATCCAATCAAGAGACATGTTGTTGTTCAGAGTCAGCAAGCAAGTTTAAATAGGATAAGACATCTAAAAGCTTATTGTTTATCCAGCTTAGCAGTTAGAGTTAAGTTGTTCTAATAATGAATAAATATGAATCAATAATTCATGTAGTTATCTAAATAAATTGAGGGTTTGGAACATTATGATGGAAGTATACGATGACTTCTTTCTTACTAACTTATATATCATAAGTTCAATGTTTGGGTTGATTTGTTACACAGATTTGGCGCTAAATTAAAAAACAAATTACAATTTGAGAACAAACAAATTATTAAGAATCCTTCCAATATACTTTAATACAAAAAAGACGATGTTTGAGATTTTGTTTCCAAGACATTTCGACAATCGGTCTACGATGAGCAACTTCTGTTATGAAACTTCAACAAAACAAACAAATAAACCTTGCTCGATTATCCTAGAGGTCGTCATAGGTTATTTTGTAGATGATGTCAAGTTTTAAAAGATGGTTTCACTACAATTCAATAATAATAATAATAATAATAATAGGTAATAATATAGGAAGATAATAGGAAGACTTCCATTGTCACACAAAAACACTATTGGGCTCATACCCAAATTGTGAGATTCCAACCCGTTAGTTTAGATATCGGGTGACTGTGATTGGCTGTAAAGGGGAGACGAGGCTGACCATAAGTTAATTCAGATATCTTGAGGTGAGAGGCTTCAAGATATCGAAAGGACCTCTTTCAAAATAGCCATTCCAGTCTTTCCCCTTGCCAGAATGTGCAGCGTGACTTAGTTTGCCCGCCTGGTGCTGTGTTCACACTCTGAGCGTCACAGCGGCAGCCAGAAGTCATTTCAAATGAAACGCTGTGACACGAGGCTCCAAACTGCACCGACGCACTGTGGGGCGGGCGTGAAGCGCTACAGAGCGACGCTGAACCCCATCCAGTGCTTCAAGGAGGCGGCGAAGCATCCACCCATCATATGTTATTGTTTCACCCCGGTCCATGCCATGTAAGCTATGGCATGGAAAACATTCAACATTTGTCAAGGGCCGGTTATTCATCGTTGCTTTTCATAAAAAATACTTTAAAAAGCAAAATTGCCTTAGGATCGGAAGCAATGAGCACTGACCTGGGATCAGAGTCTGACCAGGCGGTGCGATTGCTGTGAATCCGAGTGTTGCCAGGGGCGATGGCCCATATGCAGATCCAGGCCCCGACAGGGCTTGCTGCGTGGTGGAAGAGCCTGTTGTCGTGGAGACCAGAGGCAGAGCGGATGCGACCCCTGGAGTGGACTGGACGTAGCTGATCCTGGATGAGGAGGTACAGTAAAGGGCAGCGGTGGTTAGAGGAAAGAAGAATGGAGGAATACAAATGAAGAGAGGGAAGATGACATTGGTTGTCATGACGAAATGTCAGAAAAGGTGACAGAAAGGGTTTTTGTGTACAATCATGAGAACTGAAGGAAACAGACATGTGAGAAAGAAAGAGGAAGAGCAGTACTGCAGTGTGTGTGTGTGTGTGTGTGTGAGAGGTAGCGTGGGGGAGGCCGGCAGAGGCAACCTGGGCCACCAGCAGCATGACTAACACGCCCAGAATAGAGCTGCACCGCTCCAGCTGCACCCCGCTGGAGTTGTGGTATTCTCGTAAATTGTTTGCTCGCTTTGCTTTCAGGAAAATGGACATCACAGCCTTTAAAATGTGTTTAACTTTTTTATATATTTGATCATTTATCAAGAACCAGATCGAACTGGAGATATCTTTTTAAATCTGTAAAGGAAAATATGTATTTATTTAAGTATGTACTTTAGCAGCTTGTAACCTGTAACAGTTTAAAACAGCAAACACATTGTTAGATGCCATTAGCTGCTTTTACATGGAGCTTTGTATCCAACTCAACCACATTCTTCTTTAAAACCTCGGCTGGCATAAAGTGGCCTATTTGGAAAGGTGTGTCATCGCGTCTGAAATGTTTGAAAGCACCTTCATAAAAAGAAAATTGTCATGTAAATATTATTTTTGATTGCTTTCTATTTTTGGGGTATGCAAACCAGTTCTGAGCGTGTTCCTTCAATGTCCAAGTCCAAGATGGCTGCAAGGGGATTATATTTGGTTAGGTGGTGTTTACTAGTTTTAGGGACATTCAGAATAAGAGCAGATTAGTGTCTCCCCGTCTCCCGTTTACTGACGAAGTATATTCTGAAAAACAAATGTAGCTTCGATCACCAAACCAATAATGTGGATCAGAGATCTTTCTCATGTTTGTTCTTGTGTTGAAACTCCCTTCTCTAAATATTTATTCTGCAACACGTACACATTACACCTGATCCAGTTATTATTCTGAAGCACCATGTGAATACTTTTATGGAGATTTATATCATACAGAAACAAATATTCGGCTCGTAAAAACCTGAAAGAAACAGCCAATAAAGAAACTTCTACGGGGATCAAAGGTAGCCCGGGGTGGACGAGGCATATGTTCATGGATCAGCACCTGTTGGTCAGAGTCCAGCCCGACTGGAAGTAGATGAGAACAAATAGTGTGCCAGACATGTGATCTGTAACCGTTCTGGTTTATCCATCTCCTTAAGATGCGGCTCATGTGCAGCATTTTGTTTGTAAACGGGTTTAATAAACACATTTGATTTCCGTGAGCAAATGAAATGCTAATGAAACTGTTGAAATATAGTCCCCAGCTTTCCTTAGAGGGCGGCGTAAATCACAGGATTAGATCATAGCATTGTGTTTTGAAAATCACTAAATGCTGCAAACATGATCGCAGCATGCTCACATGTTTACTTATAAGATGAAGTGCATTTCTGAAGGAGCCTTTTATAGCCTTTCAGTGGCAGGTGGGTGGGTTTCGTCTCGTGAAAATAAAAAAGGTGTGAGGTAGGCAATTTCAGGAAAGCTTTTCACAGCTAATCTAGAATAACTATTGAGGCTATTAACGTATCTGCACTCTTTGTTTGGTTTATTCTGGTGCGCGTCGAGTTGACGTAGCATTCTTGTTCTGTAGGTTCAAGAGGGATAGGACCCATATTCATTCCTTCACTGGTTTGTTTGTCGTGGTCTACCTGGTAGGAGCCGGCGGCAGCAGCACAGCCTGGGAGGGGGCCGGTCCCGGAGCAGCTGGGCCCACTGTGAGGGGGAAGGGGCTGGCAGGGTGGAGCGCTCCGCCGTGAGGCAGCTGGGACTGGACCAACGTCATTGGAGCGATCTGGATGATCTGAGGCGGGGAGAGGAGCCGATAAAGACAGGAATACGACAAATAATACTGGGCAGAGCAAGTGGCGAAGCTCATGGTGTATTTGTACGAGCGTTATCAAGCCGTCGCGATGGTGTCTCCGGCTCACTGACCTTGCTTCCCGTCTGAGCGCCGTTCTGGACCGGAAGAAGAGGCGCCACGACGGGAACCTGCTGGGCCGAGGCCGGTGCTGTCCGTACTGTTGCCATGGGAACAAGCATTTTGCCCTGGAGCACTGGAGACTGTGTTTGCACTGAGGAAAGGAAAGACAAGAGAGGGAGAGCGGGCCTTTTATTAGGCGCAACACCATGACTGTGCCCACTCGCTGCCATGACTGCAGTTTGAAATCTCTCACCTCTCGTCACGGGGCTGACCACTCCCACTGCCGAGCTGGACGAATATCCCGCGAGTGGACTTGTGCCCTGCTGCCTCCCATTGGCCAGGGACATGTGTGTGGGTGGAGCCGAGGGCAGGTTGAAGACACTGGTTGGCTGGCTGAGCTGCAGCGGCGGACTCTTGGGGTTGTTGTTGGCAGGTAGGGTTGGCAGGATGTACTGGACCTGTGTGACGGCCTTACCCCCAGGGGACGCCAGAGAAGAGGCGGGAAGGAACTGGGGCTGAAGCAGGGACAGAGGCAGGGGCCCGTTGGGTTGGCTATGCGGTACCGAGACAGCGGAGGAGGTGAAGGCCTGATGCTGGGAGAGATGGTGGTGGTGGGAGGGTGTGATGAGCTGCACGGCAGGTTGAGCAGACAGAGCCCCTCCTAACACCAGATTAGTCACGACACCACCGGGACCAACGCCTGCACCTAAAGGATTAGGTGCTGGTGAAGAGTAGTACCCGCCCCCGGTGGCTGGGATCCCTCCTCCCGAGCCCGAACCAATCAGAAGGTGGGGCTGCTGATGGAGCGTCAGGGACTTCCTCTCTGCCAGATGCGGGCTGGAGGTGCCTCCATCCCTGGTTTTGCTGGCGATCGGGAGGGGTGTGCTGATGACGGGGCGCATGACGTTGGTCACCACCGTAGGCGCCACCCGTACGACTCCAATCCCCAGATGTGGGTTCACCCCCAGGGAGCCGACTGATGAGGAAAGATGCCCTCCAGCTAACGACGTGGAGATCACCGAGTGGCCAGAAGTGAGGGAGAGAGATGTGGCTTGCACTCCTTTTCCTCCTTCTCCTCCCCCCTCTCCCCCAAATGTGTCCTTGTTCTCTCCCTCTCCTCTTTCCTTCCTCCTGTGATCTGAAAACCCTCCTCCTGATCTCCCCTCATCATAACACTTGCTGCTGGGGTAAGAGGACAGTGAGATGCTCCTGCCATGAGGGGTGTGGTGGGAGGAAGATGGCAATGCAGAGGAGCAGATGACTGGAGCAAAAACTCTCTGAAAAGAAAGAGCCAAACGGACACGTCATCGAGGGCAAATACTTTAAATGAGATTTGACAAGAGACACTGAAAACATCGAGCAGGGGTAGAAATGATCGCTCAAACCTTTCGATCACTTTCGTCTCCAGAACCGTTCTCACTGTCGCTGTCGGTCACCCGCTCCTTGCACTTGAGGTCTATGGAGCTGCTGGGATAAGGGTCCTCTGTGGAAAAGAGAAATTCACTACAGCTACACTTGACAATCCGTGCATTTTCCAAGTTGTACTTGGTGTCTGAAACAGCTCTTAATGCCACCGGGTCTTCACATGTAAAAGATGGAAGTGGGTAAAAACCCCAATTTCGCTCCAATATGATCCAAGAATAACTCCACATGCGGCCGCCGCACATGTGCAAAGTGGGCCGGAGTCACAGGAAGGAAGGAGTGACCGATCCATGTTCACTAATCTAATCTGACAGTCTACTTTATGGCCACAGAAGATCTGATTTCTCACCAATAACATCGTCATCTCCCTCCTCCTCGCAGATGACCATGCGCTCCTCGTCACTGGTCATGTCCTCGCTCACCCCCCTCTGGGACTGTGAGGGGGGCGGGGCATGACTTGAAAACTGACTCCCACCATCCCCACACATCTGAAAGAGAAGCAAGACTCACTAACGTGTACATGCCTGGAGAGTCAAAATGTATTCTCATGAAAGATGACGTTTTATTATAGAAAAAAAAGGATTGTATTCCCCCGTTACAAATATCCCACTGTAAACTAATTATATTTAATGTTAGTGAAAAGCATATCCGACAGGGAAGAAGACCTGTGCTCCTCCCTTACCTGGGCCAGTTCTGCCAGGGCCTGTGTATTCCCCCGGTCACTCCGCTCCAGGCTGTGCATGGCACTTTGAGAGAAGGCTCTGGGGCGGGTCAGCTGGCCCACATGACCTTCCCCTGTGGTCCTCTCTGACACGCTCACCAGACTCGGACCGACCCCCTTCAGCTCCACAGAGCGGGGCTCTATCAGGGGGCGAGAAGAGGCAACGTTAAAGTACTTGAAAGGAAATCAACAATGGAAATGACATGTTACCAACACATGTTGTATATTTTGAAAACGGAGCGAGACCAACCTGTGGACTCGGACATGCTTCTCTCTCTGATGTCTTTGCCCCCTGGCACCCCTCGGCCCTCTGAGCTGGACTTCTTCCTGTCTTTGTTACACCACTTCCAGTCGGGGTGAGCCTTAAAGTGGGCCTCTTTGACCTGAGGACAGGATTAGAGACAAGAGAGGACAGTTGGATATAATATAAGGTGTATATATTCATTTTTAGTAATATATTTCAATGACTGAGGTCAATCCAAATTCACCAAGAGTATATATTTACTAAAATGAATGAAAAACCTGGCTTGTGTCCTAAAAAAGGTGGACATTAACCTTTTTGCTCACCGGCCACTCGGACCAGTGGTTACCTAAAGTCACGAGCCAGTGTTGTTGTTAGAAAATAAAATAGTTTTTAATTGTTGTGCTAGAACTAAATGTCCTTTAGGCACTGTCACTTTCTTTCTTTCTTTCTTATATTTTATTGTGTTTAGTTTTATCGGGCTGCTTCTGTTGTCACCAAATTTCCCCTTGGGGATTAATAACGTATATTTCATTCATTCATTCAACCTTTTTAAATAACAGTACAGCAATCAGTAGTTAATTAAAAATGCAAAAAGTGTGTTAAGTAGTAGCTGGGAAAGAAGAAAGAATTTACTCAAATAAGTGTTGTCTATCAATCCAAGTCCTAAAACACGATTCCTAGCAGAGCGGTGAGCTCTCTTATTGTTCAATGCTGGTCCTGGGAAACAGGAACCGCGGGCCGCCGCGTGGCGCTCGCCGCAGTGACGTGACACCCTGCGCGGCCAGAAGGCGTCACTTCCCCATTCATGTTCCTCGGCTCCTCGGGATTTGAAAGCTCCTCCAGCAAAGACGGTGCTTGTATTTCTCAAGCCGTGTCATTTGAGTATTTGTCAGTGATGTTACCGACATTAAAGTATTGCTCAACAAATATAGATTTGCATTAGTCGACCTCAAGTGAATTACATTTCCTTGATTATTAAAGGTGTTAGTGAAGCTCATGTCCATGACATTTCCAAAGCTGTCTGGGTATATTCATTTCCAAAACTCCTCCAGACCAGTAGAACATCTATTTTTTTTCCCGTGTGATACTTGCTTGTGAAAGTCCAATCAGACATATTTCTATCGCAAAGACAACAAGGCGTTTGCTAAAGTCGCAGCCATCCAGTGGTCGGCGGATGAACGAAGAGAAGGGAACCATGTGTGCGTATCTTTGTAATTAACTACGCTACAGCTACAAAAATATAGGATATGTTGTGGCAACCTAAAGTAAACATGAAGATACCTTTAACTTTCCCATGAACGAGCAACTTAAACTATTTAAGACACGTTGAAAAAAACTATTCTGTCTCCTTGGTACCCTGGAGCTGCGTGCCCTGAGCGGGTACTAAACGACTGTGGGTGCCAATTTATCAACTTAATGCCACAGCTGGCCACATGGGGCACAAATAGCAAACGCAGTCTGACCGAAAATGTTATTATAATAAGGATTTTAGCTGGTCTGTTTTGCCTCCACAGCCATGTTTTTGATGCCCATGCCAATAGGTCATCGTCATGCATCAAGAATCCTTGAGCTGTACGTCAAGCGTCTTAAATGTTGTGTTATTTGTCTGTGAATGCATCCTAGTACCTGGAAGGCCAAATCGTGGTACTTTTGTTTCTCCTTTGGTCCAAGAGCATACCACCACTCCCCAAGAATCTTGCTGACTGTCCTGTTGTCCTGGTTTGGGTGCCGCTGGTGCACCAATGCTCGATGGCGCTTACTGAAAATCATAAATGCATTCATTGGTCGCCGGATGTGGTCCTTCTCCCTCTGAAAGATTGAGCAAGAAAAATTAGTGAATGGAACATTTTGAAAATGTTGGCATTGCTGATGGGAGCAGTGAGAAGACTACCTTTCCAGGGCTGCTCTTATCTCCATCTTTGGGCAGCGCGCTGAGGGACTGAGTGCGTCTCTTCACTGGTGGCGTAGGGACGGGCTGCTCTGGTACAACGACCGGGAAGAAGCTGAAAGGAGACAAAACCGCCCTGTTTGTTATCTTTATGAGATCTTTTCCTTGACGACAATATGCACATGCAGGCTTACGCTTAAGCACCACTTTCTCTTTCCCTCTTTAATATTTAAAACTGGGACATTTTCTACTCTGTAACCAGTATTATTTACCTTAGAACTGCAATTCTATCGGATCTAAACACAGAGCACAAGTAGTTCATCTCTCATGAGATGCATCAGCAGATTCAACATATAGCTCGTCCGTTTCCACGGCCGACAGCCTGGCCGCTGCCTTTCATATCGTGATAGAGCCCAGAGACGGAATGCTTTTGTTCCCATCTGCTTTGTTCTGGCAGTGAGCTCTTCTGCCCAAATTAGCACGAGGATACAGAAAATATCACACTCCCATACTGTATGTGTGGGTACACAGAACCACACAGGAATGGCGTGTAAGGGCTGACTTGGAGAAATACATAACCCCTTTCTGTGATAGATGTATGTAATTGTATGAGTTCATGTAACTTTAAAGGGTAATACATAAGAACCCACCACCCCCTTCAAAAAAACACCTACATGTCATCCGCATCACTCTCTGTCTCACTGTCAGGCCTCTCCCTCTCTGCATCTCCTTTCTCCTTCTCTGGAGGCAGCTCATCGGAAGAGGGGGGAGGCCGCGGTGGAGGACCTCTCTCTACAGTGGGAGGGGCCTCTGCAGGCTGCTGTGACAGCGCTGCCACCCCCTGACATTCTGAGGAAGAACAGCAAAGAGATGCATACGTGTTGAGAGCAATGTAAACAAGACGTGGTCATCCAAACAGTATTAAAATGGAAAGAGGAATGACATGAAACTGGTGATAACACATTTTCCAGAACCATTTCGTCAAACATAAATGTATTGAATACCTGTCTTCAGACTGGCTGCTTGGGGGTGGTGGACTGGGTGCTGGCCCTCTCCTGGCTGAGAAGAAGCATCTGATTGAGTGGGTGCCAGGAAAGGGACCAATGAATGCCAGGGGAAGACTGGAACTGACCGCGGCTCTACGTTGGTCCATACTGCAGAGGAAAAGAGCATTGTTTATTACAGCCAACAACATCTGATGATCAGCGCTTTACAAAATGCTTCCCTGCTCAGAAATCACTTTCAAAAGAACTCAGCCTTCTTGCTTTCAGATTGCCAATATGCGATGTCCTTATTTGGGGAATCAGGGGCCTCAGTGCAACACTCCCACAAGAAAAGCATTCCTTGTCTCATCATGAACTCTAATCATTTCTTTAAATGTTTTTTCTCTGGAGTCATATATCACAAATAAATTAAATAAAATCAAGTCAGACTAGAACTCATCGCTTTAAAATATTATTACAAGAGAACTGCTAGAGAATATCAGTTCTGCTACAGTCACCCACCTCCAGCCACATAACTGGTTAACTCACTCAAACAACAACAGATCTACAAAAGGACTCTCTGTTCTCAACAACAGGCGGGACAGAGAACAGAAGCTGGTACAATCTGAACCCCCACAAATAAGTGAAATAATATCACCTTTATTCCCATTATTATATAAATAATATCATCTTTATTTCCATTATTGAAACAGATATCTTAATAAAAGGACCCACGCACTTTAAAGTATCAAAAGCTGCCTCCTATACGTTTTTTAAAATATGATCTGTCCCTCATTCATTAAAACTCTTTTGTTGCATTCGGCTACAAGTAAACAATATTGAAATAGTGCAATAAGGAACAACAATAACATATTATTTGCATACAAACAGGAAGGTAATGACATGGACTAACCAAACATGCTTAATCCTTGGCGGAGGTACTGAGGATTCTCTGATGAGAACATGGTTGAATGAATCCTTTATGTTTCTCCCAAAACGAATAATGTGACCTTTTAAAATCTCTATTCTAAAACACGCAGAAATCCAGCTAAAAATCCATATTTTATGCAAAAGCTCACAGCTGGCAATTGTCCGACGGTGTCTGTGTCCGTTTCATCCCTACAGGTTATCATTCACAGTAATAACTGCATCATTAACGTGCATCATAGTGAGATATGGGACGGAGAGGGAACACATTAAATATGTCTGTCAACTAGAGTCCATCCCTCCGGATCGCATTTCTAATAACGGACACGAAGCACTCAAAACATCAGTGGACAAAATGTCCTACAAACGATTACAATACAAAACGGAACTAGAGGTAAATGTGTGGGATGCACCAGCGCGTTGACGACCCACTAACACGACGAGTGTGATCGAAAGCAGAGTCCCTCCTCCCTTTGGTCTAATTACCCCCGTTGCCCTCTCGCGCTGTTTGTTTACATTACTTCAGCAGCTCGGCCACGAAGGGGTTAACAAGGCCTCGAGCTCATCCACGGCCTGGATTACAACATCCGACAGGAAGCTACGCAGTCTCTCTGGGCCACGTAAGACCTCGCTCTGCGCCACCACGCGGGGCCGGGCCGCGACGAGGAAGTAAAACAAGCCCCCCCGGAGCGAAGCGGAGCCTGTTGGCGGGGAGAGGGTTTGTTATCGATCAAGTGAAGCGACACTGCAACAAGCGAAGTGGGGCGACCGACGCTAAGGCGGGTCCTCTAACTTGGAAGAACGTCGAAAATAAACTGCTTATTGTTCAAATATGAGCTGTTTAGTTACACGCAGACTTTAATACGTGTTTATTCATGCGACTGAACCAGCCTGGGACACGTCTTTAGCCGCCTCTTGTAACAACAAGAAACTCGTGTGCGCCGCTCCACATTGGACCAACCTCTCGGGAACGCCCCTGGTCGTGCACCCGCCGCTCAGACTGAGGCAAGAGAAACACGATTGTTCTCATGTCTCAATTACAAAAGGCGTATTCACACGCACTAGCTGCCGAAATAACCCAGCGAGTACTGTTTAGGAGTAATACTTAACTTGTTCCCCCCGAATTACCTGCTGCTAGAAATGCACCGTGCACCTGTCCTAACCTGACCGTTCAGCTAACAGCGTCCCGACATCCACAACCGCCTGTAAAGAGGACAGCGGCCAACTCCAGTTCACCCGTGTTTACTCGGCTTTAGCAGATGTTGTTGACTGTAAATCTGGTGCATTCATCCATCACCCAGTGCTCCCGAGCCCACCGTCCATCAGCTGATGGTCGACACTACCGCGTCCACTCCGAGCTGCTGTACATTCTTTCATCTAGCAGCTCCTATCCTACCTGGCCAAGCTTGCCACACACTTGACGTTAGCTAGCAACTGATGAGTCTACACCGCGATACAAGCCACCGCCGTGGGGACTCCTGGCTTCATCTGCGAGGAGAAAAGGAGGGTAAATCGCGGGTCTTTCCGATCGCCGGGGCAGTAAACGAGCGGCCGGTTGAAGATGCCCGAGTAGTGGACCTAACCCGGACCGGGGGATGGAGGGGGGAGCTTCACGTGAAGCGAAACAGCAACATTAGGTGAAATCCGTCTGCAGCAGGTTAGCTAGTCGCTTCGTGAGGACGACATCGGCGCGCGCACCGTCCAATTCGGTTAAAACTTGGTGCTGTTGTGGTCCTGTAAAGTCCTCTTTTAGCGCCTCACCAGCTCCCGGACCGAGATTACTCCCTTATTTTGGTCTCGTTCTCTCGCCCTTTCTTTCTCTTTCCCTCCCTCTTCCTCTTGTTGTAAACTAGGCTGCCCCCCCCCCCCTCCCCCTGTAGTCGCCCCCTCCCCTTCTCGTCCTGTCAACCTCGCCCAGGCTTGTCCCGCCTCTCTCGGCGTGTTCCACTCGGCTATTGGCCAAGCCGGCCAACCGTCATCGCCGCTCCGCGAGCGCTGATTGGCCACAGTGTGCACTGGAATGCCAGTCATATGCTAATTCTCGCCGGCTTTACGACCAGTGGCTTTTCTTATCACATAAACTGACTTAACTTACGTAATTTAAATATACAATAAAATACAATAACCTAAAACCATCATATAGTTATATTGTATGTATAAGAAAACACTAGCTGGCGTTAACTTTATTAACCAAATGCATTTGTTAATGTTTCCTCAGTAAGCACACCTCACGCTGTCATTGGTGCAAGAGTCGTAGTAAATCTTGACTGATGTGTGAAACCACCAATCAAAAGCCAACATTCAGATGTAGGCCAACCAATGGCTTAACATAAGTGAGACAAGATCCCGCCCTCTTACAAATTATCTGCAGAAAATACCCATGAAGACCACTCGATGAGAACGCGCTAGTGAGCTATCTACTGTTTACTTTCCACGCTCCTGTTGGTCTTTGTATGCAGTCTGCACAGGGGGTGGAGGGCTCTGGGGTCAAGATGACATTGCAAATCCACGTGCAATCAACCTAGCATGCAGAGTCATTCTGCGTGCAATGTGTTTAAGTTTGACGTTTTGACATACAAACACAATTCTGACTGTATAATAAAATAGCAGTATTCACTTATGAGAGGTAACATCTCTCTGGCAACTCTACTTTGCTTTAGAGAATGCAAAGAACAGCTAATAGGCAAGGAATGTACATTTCCAACTTAAAAAGCCCTTTCGAATCCCAAAACACGTTTCCCATGCCTCCATCATGCAGATGAGCCTCCACCTAAGATAAGGTACAATGTTCTGATGCAACACTCACAGGGGCAGGAAGAGAGGGAGAAAAAGAGAGTTGAAAACAGGAAAGTCAGGGTGGTTAGAAAGAGAGGAAAAAAGGGTGGAGAGGACCAGAGGGTAAAAATAGACCGAGAGTCATTTTCAGCAGGAGAGGCAGGGAGGGAGGGAGGCCTGGAGGAGGTTGGGTGGGTGGAGAGAAAACAACTTGTGAAAACAGAACTTCTCTTAAATGGAGGAAGGGCGTGGGGGGCCAGAGATGGGGGAGGCAAAGGGAGACAAAGGCACAGCATAGAAAGATATCTATACCTCTTCTAGGTACAACACAGCTACGACGGTAGGGAAGAATTCTTAGTTTCCCATCATACTATACATCATCATACGTCATCTATCCATAAGATAAATACAACACTGGGAGGGACTTAATGACCACGACCAGTCAGTCAGCTCATCAAAAGCTTGTTAACCGACCAATAAGGATGCGAGAGCCACGAGCAGCAGCTGTCATCAGTAGTAAAAAAATAAACCCTCTCGGTCCTGATTTCATTTCTCTAAACGGAAAATAATGACAGATCTAAATGTGGAGCTGTGCAACTATGCACAACAAGAGAAATAGTATTCAAACATAAAAATGAGTACATGAATCGTGGAGCGAAGCTCCTCTGGCTGTATTGTGTCAGGCCATTTGTGGCATGGAGGAATATGCGGTTCTTCTAGGGGTTTCCAGACAGGGTCAAACTAGTAAGCATTAGAGAGACAGAGAGAGAGATTAAGGGTTATCAACCGCACTGAGCTCTTAACATGTCAATCCGGCCTACACAACTAAGCGGAGGGAGTCGGACAGCTTGGCTGTTGAGGGCCTACTGCTGCGCAGTGGTTACAATGTGATTAAACAATACAAGCCCTTGATAATGAACTTCATCGGACCAATTATTCACAGCGGAGCTATCAGTTTTACTGACATTCTTGATAAGAGTCAGAAGAAAATACTGCAAATACACAAATACACAATCATCTTTTTCTCACAGGGGTCATTTAGAGTGTCATTCAGCAGCTATTGGGACACAAAATATTGAGAATAATAAAATCTGTTGATTGCCTGCATGTATATATAAAAGAGAGTAAGAGGGAAGGTGTGAAGCTGAGCTGAGCTATCTCTCCCTGCTGCAATATCTGTGTAGGTGTACAGCGGCTTTCATTGGCTGTCTCCGACTTACAGGCGTCGTGCTCTTAATGTTTTTTTGTGCATGTCTCTCTAACCCCCCAATTACATCTGTCACACACCTGACCTCCTCACACGAGAAACTTTTCCCACTCCTCTTTACCTCCGCCGACTCCGTGCAGGAGGGGCATGACTTCGCTCGCCCTCCCATCCCGTCTCTCTCATCCTTTAATTCATCTTCCACCACTGTGCTCTGTGTCTCTCCCTCCCACATCCCTCCATTTGCTCCATCCAATTATAACTCGAGTCCCCGGTTTTTTGCAGTTACCATGGCAACAGCTGTGTCGGGCACAGGTCCCCGTGTCACTCGTGGTCAGTAGTCTGACCGTTACCATCTATTCCATCAAGGTGAAGTTAAGCAATCATTTTGCGTGGCGTTTGGACCCCTGCAGGGAGGACTTTGTGAGGTACTGTTTAGCCTCAGATTATGGCTTTATTCTAGCTCAAATAAAAAAGAAGAATAAAACAACTACTCTTTATTTCCTGCAACGTTGCAAAGGGAAGACTGCACCTCTGAGTATTGAAAATAATATTACAATTACCGGGAACTGAATAGATCTCATCAACCTCAACACACACACACACACACACACACACACACACACACACACACACACACCCTCCATGGCTTTACATGAAGATGATTCACTGACTCTCTTCTCAACAGTCAATTATCAACATTCGGGAAATTACATCAAAGTCAAACTTCTGCCCAGTGTTACAGACCCATATTCCTTCATCCACCTTGTGAAGGATGTTGTAATGTTTGTGTTTGGCCATCTGGGGGCACTACTGGCCTGCAGATAAATGGCCGATAGTCAGGCAGCAGCAGAAAACCAGAGAAAAGACTGTGGAGCTCGAGATGCAAGGAAAGAAGAGGAGGAGAGTGGTACGGAGAGAAAAGACATTCCTGTGCTCAATAAAAAACACTCCTCTCATTCCAAACTTGTGAATGTGAGGAACACATGACACCTTCGATCTCTTGGGGGTTCAACTGAGATCCCGAGGAAGCAAATCTGAACTGTCTAACTTCACATGCATGTCGTCAAAGTCTTGGAGCGCCCTCAGACTCAGACTAAGGATTCCCACAGCACGAGTGCATTTGGAGAATCTCCCCAAAGTACGCTTCGCACCAATCGGAAATAAGATTATTGTTGCACATTACTTTTGTGTAAGTCTAGAGGGCTTCACATGTGCTTTGGTGCCAGTGTAGATGGCTGTGTGATCCAGATGTGGTTGTTGCCATGGCCAGGGAGGATATGCAGGGCTTTAAGCGTTACGTAAAGCAGGGGTGGGAGGGAGCGGGGATGTTATTCCCGGGTATTCGTATCCGGGTAGACCAGGATGAAGAGAGCGAAGTCGAGAGGAGGGGAAGCGAAAACACTGCAATGCGATGGAGAAAAGGGTTAAAACAAATGTGTCATACATTTATTTTAAATAAAAAATGTTTTAAAAAATTAGACGGAAAGGAAAGCAAGAGGGCAGAACAAAAATAATACGTGTCTGAGTGCAAAATAACAGCGTGAAAAAAAAGTGTGTTTGTACTGCAGGGAGGGTGACATGTTTACCCAGTGTTGCACAAACTGCGTGTTCATGTGTGAGCGGCGAAGACAGAGATGGAGAATCACGCACACTTGGCAATATACAACGGCTACGTAACGATGTGGCTTTCAATTATTTTAAACTGTGGGATATTTATATGTAATATTAAAACATCTCATACAACGTTCAATAAAGATGCTAAAAGTGCCCAATTAAAGATTTTATGTTCAAGAAACTATGACAATGATGATATGCTCACAGACACAATCATGTGTGTGAGAGCCGTTTCAGTACGCGCTCACATGGAGACACCGGGTGTTTCTGGTGAAACCGAAATTTGGATCTGAGGGAACATAAACGTAACGACGCGCGTGAGACCTTTACAGCGACAAAGTCATACGAGTCCTCTCGATTAAAAAAGGAGACCGTGCACACTTTTCCTCACCTCCCACACTTTTGATGGATGTTGACACTCAAGAACGCCACAACAGTAAAATATGTTCACAATAAATTATCAATATATGGGTTGGAATTTTTTAAATAACAGCAACTAGCAGTAGGAGTTAAATATAGAATATATTTTAACCAGGAACCCTTCACTCACTGCTTAAATATGTGAGAGGAAATCCTCAGATTCACCAGCATCATCTCTGTTGACGAAAATACCAAAAGACGCACTAAAGAGGAGACAATACTAACCAAATGTTGGTGTGTTAACACATTAAAGCATGCTGAGGTTCCTCATCTCTCAGGGGAATTGATCTCTCACGCACACACGCACACACACACACACACACACACACACACACACACACACACACACACACACACACACAGTTGTTTCTAATTGTGAATATTCTGTGTTATGTATCGGCCACATCACTGTGATGTTTGCTTTGTTGCCATGGCAACAGACAATTGGCGCTCACACATCACATCCGGTGCTCCGTGATTGACGCTCGGTTACCCGGTCTCACACACACACACACTGCATGCAACACACACGTGACACCATAACAAAAATTAAAAAAGCGTTCTCATCCTTCACCTTGTCGCTAACCCTTTTCTGCCTCCTAACAGTTGTGATTTGACAGGAAGTTACAGGGATGCTTGAAAAGACATTAGCGCGTTGATGTTTGGAAAGCACACACACAGAGCGAGAGAACGTACGCAGCTTTCTCTCCTAAAAGTGCGTGACAGTGATAGTTGAGGAGCTAAACGGAGCCAGGGGATTGATGCCTTATTTCAGAGTAAAGAACAAAAAACACAGAATATAAACGTGCAGGATGACAACGTGCAGAGAGGAGGAACGCGGGCCACGTATCTAGAAGAGCTGTGTGACATTCAATAAACCGTCCTCTTTGTGCTCTCTCTTCCTTCTTACACATTCATTTAACACTTTTTATAAGATCGTCAAATTATTAGAACTATATTAGTTTGCTTGAAATAATGTCCTTTTATTAACTGCCAGATATCTCATATTAATTCAACCCACTCCTGGTGAAATGAAAGTTCCTGCTTGACCACAAGAACACGGTACTGATCATTTAGTTTAATTTGTATTCCTGGTTGTTAAAAACAATGTAGGATAATTAAAAAAAACAGCTGGTTTCATTGTTTCCTCCCTAACATTAACATCAATCTGACCGATAACAATTATGGGTCCT